>JBBPLO010001531.1:0-10271 GCA_038089835.1 Retiboletus flavoniger | reverse complement strand
CTATCATCCCTGCCTTAGCGACTCTAAGGATCCTCAGTCCTCTAGTCTTGTGATAAGACGTCGGTCTCTTCGTGAGTATTGCCTTATCCTAGCAAAACTCCCTAGAGCCCATTTGGTATGCTTCATGTAACAAAAGATCAAGAATCTCTTTGGTCCCACCTACCTAGGTGAAGGACCTACCATCTTCCACTATGTCTTACCGAGTACCTGAGGAAGAAGACCCTGATCTTCCTAACCTCTCCCAGTACAGACTTCCCTCTTGACGTATCGCCAGATCAAGTAGACTTCTCCCTGATCCTTCCCAGAGAACCCCTCCCCGTCCCTCACTTCCACCAAGTCAACCCCCTCGCCAACCAAGTCCACCACCCCATCGACCAAGCCCACCACCTCACCAACCGAGCCCACCATTCCAACCACCTAGTCCTATTCAATTTACTCCCCCTAGCTCCCCCATTATGTCCACCCACACCACTGAACTGAAGGCTGCCCTGCCTGCTGACTTCTCCAGAAAATCTGCTGATGCCTCCTGGTGGATGAAGGCCATGAAGGCCTACTTCACCATTAACTATAATCTCTACCAAATGGACAATGACAAGATTATAACCACCCTCAATAAGATGTCTGAAGGCCGAGGTGCCACCTTCGTGGAATCCTGGTATGACAAGATGGCTGATTCCTCCATCACTACAGGAAAAACTTTTGCAGATTTTGCCACCGCCTTCGAAACCACATTCTTCCCATTCGATGTCAAAGCCACCACCCATCTCAAACTAGCCAAACTCTGCCAGGTTTCTAACCGAACGGACGACGGCTTCCAGCAGTATATTACCGACTTTCAGAACCTATCTGGAAAGTCGGATATCTCCAACGAAACTACGCTCATCGATCATTTTTCCCTTGGTCTTGACCAACAACTCACCACTATGATCCTCTCCATGGGAACTCTTTCCACCACAATCAAGGAGTGGATCAAGAAAGCCAAAACCTTCCATGCTCAAAAGATGAGAATCCAAGCCCTTCACTCCGGTCACACACCTACCTCCTGGTCCACACCAAAGCCCACCTGTGACCCTAACGCTATGGATGTTGACGCCACCTCCCTTTCTAAACTTACTGTTACGATCCACGGTGGATCACCTCTTTTCTTTTCTTTTCTTTTCTTTCTACTTAGCTAAGTCCTTGTTCCTCCTTATCTTATATCTCGGACTTAGGAACTCCGTTCATGCCTCGAGTTCCACTTCCCCAGTTCCTCCCATTCCGTCTTATCTTGGAACCATTGTATTATTAGAACTGACTCATCGTGACTCATCCTTATCTACTGCGGATGACTCACTCCTTATCTCGGACTTATTAGAAGTCCATTACCTAATACCTTGGCATCTGTACTTATATCACGCTCTCTGGCCTGTACTCTCTCCTCAGCTTAGTCTACTCAATTCTACGAGCTCTAAGCCCACTCCTCGCTCCTCTCGTCGTGGTCTGTAATCCACACACTGAGACTACGGATCTTCCCTAGGTCTCCACCTTGTACTTCATCCCGGACTTAAGGAACCCCCTTGAAGTCCAATCCACAGGCTGTTCGAGCGCTGTTTCCGTTCTAAGGGATCCCCTTGAACGCGTGTCTCCAAAGACTTCTGTCAGAACACCCGAGTATCCTCCTTTGTCTTCGCATCCACGAGAGCTCACTTTGAGTCCCCGCTGGTATCCCCTAGCCCAGCGTAACACTTACCCCCATCGAACGGGCCAAGTGTATCAAGGAAGAAAAATGTTTTCGTTCCAGACTTCCTGGACACAATGCCAGAAACTGCAAGAAAGCTCCCCCTCGCCCCACTCAAAATATTCGCCTCACTACCACAGTTTCCCCTACCCCCTCAGTGCCACCCCCCCCACCCCCTAAGCCCGTCTCCTCTCTTGAACAATATGTCAATTCTCTTCGAACATCCAGGAAGAACGAGAATGAGATTTTATCCGTTCTCTGCATGTGCTACAAAGAAGACGCAAAAGAGACTGCTGAGGAAGAAGTAAATTCCATCTCGCTGACCAAAATCCTGAAGGCAAAGGATTTTTGAAAAGAGAAGTCGCTTTGACGTCTACTTCTCTTCGCTCTACCAATGTACTTGTAGCTTCTCCAGACAATAGAACACTACAATTGAAAGTCACATTACAAAAAAGCATTGAAACCACTGCCCTCATAGACTTTGGTGCCACTGGAAACTTCATTGACCCACGCCTTTTGCCTAAAGGATTGTTTAAGTTGTCCAAAGTACCCACTCCCATCCTCACATACAACGTGGACGGAACCCTGAACCTCTCTGGGAATATCCATTGGACAACCCTCGCCTCGATCCATTGTGGATCCTTCTCTTGCTCCTCCGAGTTTTTCATCCTTAAACAGAAAACCCCACAAATCATCCTGGGAATGCCTTGGCTATCTAAATGGAATCCACTCATTGATTGGAAATGACAAACTTTAACCTTCCCCTCCTCTACTCCCCAGAGGGTTGAGCGGCCTCTTCATGAGTGTCCTCCCCTGAATGGACCTAGAGAACTCGTCGTCAACAAAACTACCATCTCCACCAAGATTGCCATCGCCGCCCTGAAACCTGATATTTCTATCCCTTCCTTCTGCACTGACTTCGCAGACATCTTCTCGACTTCCTCCCATGATCGATTACCAGCCCATCGATCCTTCGATCACACCATCGAACTAAAGGACTCCTTCATCCCAAAAATTGCCAAAGTCTATTCCCTAAACCCTGCCGAACAGATTGTACTCCAAACCTTCGTAGACGAACATCTCAAAACCGGACGTATTGTGCCCTTGAAATCCCCTCAGGCCTCTCCATTCTTCTTCGTCCCCAAAAAAGACGGATCTCTACGTCCCTGTCAAGACTACCGCTACCTCAATAGCCACACTATCTGTAACGCCTACCCACTACCCCTTATCTCTGATATCCTTGACGACTTCAAAGATGCTGATATCTTCACCTCCATCAACATTATGTGGGGATATAACAACATCTGCATCCGAGAGCAGGATCAATGGAAGACTGCCTTTATCACTCCCCTTGGACTTTTTGAACCCATCATCATGTTCTTTGGATTCTCCAATGCCCCCGCCACTTTTCAATCTTTTATGAACCACATCTTTGCCGACATGATCTCTGAACGATGGCTCAAGATCTACATGGATGACCTAGGCATCGGCACCAAAGGCTCTTTAACCCTCCACCACAACTGTACTCTGTGGGTTCTCCAACGTCTCTGGGAACACAATTTAACTGCCAAACTCTCCAAGTGTTCCTTTGACACCCCCACCATGAAATACCTGGGCCTCATCATTGGCCAAGGACAGTTACAAATGGATTCCACCAAACTCTCTGCGTTACGCAACTGGAAACCTCCCTCCTCCATCAAAGGAATCCGTTTCTTCCTAGGCTTTGCTAACTTCTATTGAAAATTTATCCCCAACTTTTCCAACATTGTCACACCCCTCACTCTCCTCACTCACAAGGAGGAACCTTGGCTTTGGTCCCCCCTCCAACAACGCGCCTTCTCTACCCTTATCTCCGCCCCAGTACTTCGCCTTCCTGACCCCTCCTTACCCTTCTCTGTCATGACGGATGCTTCCCTTCTCACTGCCGGCGCTGTCCTCATGCAATACGATACCAATGGCGATCTTCAATCCGTCGCCTACTTTTCTAAAACCTTTGCCCCTGCCGAGCGTAACTATGACATTTATGACCGAGAACTCCTCGCCGTTATCTTAGCCCTGTCCGAGTGGCGCCAATATCTTCTTGGCTCCTCCAATCCTGTCACCATCATCACCGACCATCGTAATCTCTCCTACCTTTGCGACCCTCGTAAACTCTCTCGGCACCAGGCACACTGGGCTCTTTTTCTCCAGGACTTTGACATCCTCTGGAAGGTCTCCCCTGGCACCCAGATGGGCCCTGCCGATGCACTTTCCCGACACGACTCCATTGATACCTCCCTTGATAACATAGACTCCTCCATCATTCCCGATCCTCTCGTCATCAACGCCCTCGATCTTTCCCTTGCCTCCCACATCCGCTCCTCCTCTGCTTCTGACCCTCTTGTTCTTAAAGCCATCTCAGCCATCTCAAACGACTCTCCCCTCCTGCCCCGCTCCTCCCTCTCGGACTGGTCCTTCGACAATGGCCACCTCTTTTATCAGGGTCGCATGTATGTTCCACCCACCGCTCGCTCCTCCCTTCTCCACTCCATCCACTCTTCCCCCCATTCGGGTCACATGGGCACCTTCTGCACCAAAACCATTCTCGAACGCGACTTCTGGTGGCTGGGCCTCTCCACCTTTGTCACGCACTTCATTTGGGGTTGCCCCACCTGCCAGCAGAACAAAGTCAACACACACCCCACTTCCCCCCCACTCCTGCCTATCCCTTCCTCGTCCTCCCTCCCTTTCCGTCAACTATCCGTTGACCTCATCACTGATCTTCCCCCCTCCGACGGTTTCGACTCTATCATGGTTGTGGTCGACCATGGCCTTAGTAAGGGGGTCATTCTCATTCCTTGTTCCAAATCCATCGATGCCGCTGGAGTTGCCCTCCTCTTCTATGAAAACGTCTTCAAACGATTCAGACTATATGACTCTATTATCTCCGACAGAGGCCCTCAATTTGCCTCTGCCTTCGCCCTTGAACTCGCTTGTCTATTAAAGTACGATGTCCGACTGTCTTCTGCCTACCATCCCCAAACTGACAGTCAGACTGAACGAACTAACCAAGAATTGGAGATCTATCTCCGAATCTTTTGTGCCCACAATTTCAACTCCTGGTCCTCTTTACTCCCCATTGCAGAATTTCACCATAACTCTGCCCCTCACTTGTCCACCAAACAATCTCCTTTCTTCCTACTCTATGGCTACGAACCTCGTTCCTTTCCTCCCTTTGGGAAAAATTTCATCCCTACTCTTGAATCCCGCCTCAAAACCCTTGATTTTGCCCAAAAAGAAGCTCTCGCCACTCATGAATCCGCTCGAAAACTAATGATCTCCAAATCTTGGCGGAAATTCTCTCCTTGGAAAGTCGGCGATAAGGTTTGGCTCGAAACCACTAATCTCCACCTCCACTACCTGTTACGCGTAGCGTACAATGGAGGACTCGGGGTGACTAAAATCATCTACGGGCGATACTCATGAAGAGATCGACTTCAGATAGAGATTTTGGGAGGGGAAACAGCTCTTAGAATCGCTAAGGTTGCTGTGCTCCAAGGGTCTTTGGGATGAAACTAGGGATGACTCGGATTGTCTGCAGGCGATACTCACGAAGAGACCGACATCTGACAGAGACTTTAGATCGAAGGAGTGAGCCTTAGAATCGCTAAAATCACCAGTGCTTGAGGGACAAGGGAGCGACTTAAGATAGTACACTAATATTGCGCAGATCGAGAATGGGGAATACATGGTAACTTACTGTGTATATATATATATGTTTTACCATGTGGAGATAAGCAATGACAAGAGATAAGGCGAAGGAGGAGCACATGTGGAGATAAGCAGAGATAAGAGATAAGCAACAAGGGATAAGGCGAAAGAAGAACGTGGGTGGAGATAAGTAGTGATAAGAGGCGAACGAAGAATGGTAATGATAAGTACGAAAGATAGTAATGATAAGAGACAAGAGATAAGACAGAGGGGAGACTGTGAGTGCCAAGAGTGAGAGGATGACAGAGGGTATACTAAGAGAGACAAGGGCGAGAGACAGAGCAGACGCGGGGTAGACTGGGCCATGGAGGGAGTCTATGAGGGGAGAAAAACCGTAACACTACCCTTCAAAGAAATTATCCCCCAAGCGACTGGGCCTCTTTGAAATCACTCGCATTTTATCCCCCTTATCTTACAAGCTCTGCCTCCCCAGTACCTGGAAAATCCACGACACCTTCCATGCTTCTCTTCTTTCTCCCTATCGTACTACTGCCGCATTTGGTCCCGAAACTCCGCCACCTCCTCCTGACCTTATCAATCAAGAAGAGGAATACGAAGTTTCTGCTATCATCGCCCACAAGGGATCAACCAATCAATGGAAATACCTCACTGCTTGGCGCGGGTACCCATCCTCCGAAAATACTTGGGAACCTGAAAGTAATCTCCACCATGCCAAGCAAATTCTCTCCACTTATAAACGCCTCCATAACCTCTGAATCAGTGTGAGCAATCGATGGTCTCTTTGTGAGTATCTCTTGCCCACACCCAACTTTCTCGCCTTCCTACACCATGTCTTTCCTCTTATCATCTCGTTCCCCCTCTGCCCTCTTCTCTGCCAATTCTCCACTTCACTCCCTCAATGTCTATCCTGCCTATCTCCCCGAATACGCAGTCCTCGAACTCTATGCCAATGTCTTGGATACCCCCACTCTCGTCCTCCTTATCGAACGAGACCCTCTCTTCAAAGATGACTTTACTACCCAGGACTTGATCTGCATCTTCCACGGAAATACTCGCCTCACCCGTATGATCTGGTCTTCCCCATCCCCAGACCAGGCTGTCTACTTTGCTCTTTCAAACATCAACCGCACTGTTCTCCTTGCCCACTTCCACCATGGTTTCCACTCCTTCATTGAGACCATTCCCCCCAACGTCATCTGGCCTGTCTTTCATCGAATTTATTTCTCTCTCCCTAGGGATCAATGCGACCATTACTTCCAGTCAGTAGACAATTTCCTTTTAGCTCGCCCTCATGATATTCTTCCTGTACCACCTCCTCGTTCCTCGTCACTCTCCTCTCGCCTTTCGTCCCCTCCTTCCCCGGAAACCCCCACGGCCGTCGCTTCTGAGGAATCCGACCCTGAGTCTGATGACTCTCCTCCGCCTCCTCCTCATGTTGCCTGTACTCTGCCCTCACCCACTCCAGTTACTGCCCCTCATGTCATCACCCTACCCTCCGGCGCCTCAGTTCTGTCCTCTCCAACCCATATTCTTCCCTGCCATGACCACTCCATCTTCCCTTAGCATCAGATACCACCCGGTGCTTTCACTGTCATGGCCTGGGTCATTATCAACAGGACTGCCCCATCTACTGCTGCCCCAATTGCCACTCCGTCCAACCCGGGCATCTTGCCCACGAATGTCTTACTACCCACTGCAACTATTGTGGTAACTAGGGGCATAGTGACCGATTCTGCCCCTTTCGGGTATGTGGAGCTTGCTCTCAGTCTGGGCATATCATTGGTGACTGTACATTTTCTCGTCTTTCCCCCTCGCAGCAACTGGCGATCTACGGTCCTTCCCCCTCCTCTTCTTAATCCATGGGGATGGAGAGGCTTGGTTGTTGAGCCTGGAGCTCGACTATACGAACGGGGTAATGTTACGATTTTCCTCCTTTTTCATCGTATCCTTCTTGTAGTTCGTTTCCTACCATTTCGTACTTGGACTAGGCATACCACTCATTGTGCTGTTAATGCCTATCTCATCATCTGTAGTTCCTCCACTTTATGCTTTGCCCATCTTGCAATAACCAATCTTGGTTATCATTCTTCTATTACTTCGGACTAACTCCTCCTCGTTGATTCTGCTTACATCAACTAGTTCTCCTACCTTCCATAGTATTCCATGGTCCGTGCGTTGATCCCGGTACTATAAATAACATGTTGTTCCAACCTTTGTACCTCATTCTTGATCTATGCAATATAAGCGTATCATCAACTATCATCCCTGCCTTAGCGACTCTAAGGATCCTCAGTCCTCTAGTCTTGTGATAAGACATCGGTCTCTTCGTGAGTATCACCTTATCCTAGCAAAACTCCCTAGAGCCCATTTGGTACGCTTCACGTAACAAGAACATACATGCAGTTGCGGAAGAAGAGGTGGCTGTTCTTGAAGGTCCATTCATGAGTGAGAGAGCGAAGGAAGAGTGGGGTGTTGGAAGATATAGCCGAGAGGGCTCGAGTGACAAGGGGGTCGGAGGGGGTAGAGGATTTGATGAGGTTAGTGAGGGTGAGGTCAAGTGCATTGATAACCAATGGTTCGGGGAGGATGGAGGTGTTTGTGTTGTCAAGGGAGGTATCAATGGAGTCTCGGCAGGATAGGGCATCCGCTGGCCCCATTTGTGAGCCAGGGGTGACTTGCCAAATGATGTCATAGTCCTGGAGTAAGAGAGCCCAGCGGGCTTGGCAATGGGAGAGTTTGCGAGGGTCACAGAGGTAGGAGAGGTTTTTGTAATCAGTGAGGATGGTGACAGGGTGGGTGGCACATTGGAGATGATGACACCATTCAAAGAGAGCTAGGATGATGGCGAGTAGTTCACGATCGTAGATGTCATAGTTTCATTCTGCGGGGGCGAATGTTTTGGAAAAGTAGGTGATAGGCTTGGAGTCACCATTGGAATCAGTTTGCATAAGAACTGCACCGGCGGCAACAAGGGAGGCGTTGGTCATGAGAAGGAAGGGTTTAGCAGGGTCAGGGAGACTCAGAACTGGGGCAGAGCAGAGGGCAGAGATGAGTGTGTCGAAAGCCTTTTGTTGGAGGGGTGTCCATATCCAAGATTCATTCTTCTTGGTAAGGAAGGTTAGGGGGGTGACAATATTGGAGAAGTTTGGGATGAATTTGCAATAGAAGTTGGTGAACCCTAGGAAAGATCAGATTCCAGTGATGGTCGAGGGGGGTTTCCACTCCTTGAGGGCTGTGAGTTTTCCAGGATCCATTTGTAGTCGCCCTTCCCCAATGATCAGGCCTAAGTATTCCATGGTGGGGGTGTTGAAGGAGCATTTGGAAAGCTTGAGAGAGAGATTATTCTCGTGCAGTCAAAGGAGGACTCAGCAGGTGCGTTCATGATGAAGGGATAGGGATCCTTTGGTGCAGATTCCAAGGTCATCTATGTAAACCTTGAGCCATCATTCTGCAATCATATCTGCAAAGATATGGTTCATGAATGCCTGGAAAGTGGAGGGGGCGTTGGAGAAGCCGAAGAACATGACTGTAGGTTCAAAGAGGTCAAGGGGGGTGATGAAGGCAGCTTTCCATTGGTTGGCTTTCCGGATGCAAATATTGTTGTATCCCCATCAAATGTCTACTTTGGTGAAGAGGTTGGCATCTTTCAGGTCGTCGATAATGTCCAAAATGAGAGGTAGGGGATACATATTCCGAATGGTGTGGGAGTTGAGATAACAGTAGTCCTGACAAGGCTGGAGAGAACCATCTTTCTTAGGGACGAAGAAAAATGGAGATGCTTGGGGAGATTTGGAGGGGATGATATGTCCAGTCTTTAGATGTTCGTTAATGAAGCTGGCGAGGGTTTCTTGTTCTTTCGGGTTGAGAGAGTATATCTTGGCAATTTTTGGAACGAAGGACTCTTTAAGGTCGATGGTATGATCAAAGGGGCGATGTTCAGGTAGGGCATTGTGAGTGCTTTCAGCGAACACATCGGCAAAGTCAGTGCAGAAATCGGGGATGTGGGCGTCCTGAGGAGGAGATTGTTGAGCAATTTCGGTGGAGATGGTGAGTTTGTATATCTTGGTTTCCATACCCTCTTCTTGGGGAGGGTGCTCACAGAGAGTCCTCTCGACCCTTGTCAGAGGTATGGAAATGGTCCGTTTCTTCCAATCAATGTTAGGGTTCCACCTTGTCAACCAAGGCATTCCTAATATAATCTGGGGGTTTTTCTGTCGAAGGACAAAGAATTTCTCATTTGCGGAGAATGATCCATGAGAGACGCAAGTGGTGGTGATCCAGGAGATAGTTCTGGAGGCATTTTTGGTGCTGTCCACATTGAAGGCGACGATGGGGGAACATGTTATGATTGGACTGTGGATACGTTCTCTCTTTTTCTTTTCTTTTCACTTAGCTAAGTCTCCTTCTGTCCTCGCTTCCTCTCGGACATCAGGCATGCCGTTACTGCCTTGTGTACTGCTTCCCCGGTTCCTTCCACACTTCGCCGACTACCGGCATTCTTCGAAACCGTTGTATTAGTGCCACTCACGGGTAGTCAGAGGGGGCTCTGACTGATGGTCACTGATCCCTGAGTCATGCTCTGAAGTAACCGGCTTCGTCACCATTATTTGGGCGGAGCTCAAAAAACATGCCCGTACAGCGTCAACAAACAAGGCGGTCTGCAAGATTGCAGGCTGCCCATACAACCCTACTAATGGCATCGATGTATCCCTATGATGGCCACCCACCCGCAGATCCACCACCACCACCTGCCATCCACCCGAGTAGGGGCCATGGTCGGGGATCCAAGGCTACACGCCAGCAAGCACTCGTCGTTACCCCTCCACCCTCAGAAACCTCACAG
>JBBPLO010001529.1:0-10278 GCA_038089835.1 Retiboletus flavoniger | reverse complement strand
AGCGACTCAATAATGAGTACCCGAGGTTGGACAACCGACCTGGGTTGTTGGGAGTGAGACGCACTGCCTTGTGAAACATGGAAATGGACTTCTCAATGTCCACCAGGTCACCATTGTAAAACAGTAAAGTTGACTTGGAGGACTAGCAGAGAGTAGTCCTGAGCCTGCAGGAAGATTGAAGGAGATGAGTATCATCCCAAAGGGGTCCAACTATGAAGAGAAGCTGAAGAGAAACTTGCCCAAGTGGGTGCTGCCCAAGGGAGAACAGTCCGGAGGGAGACCGGAAGAAGACTGGAGGTCTGGAGTAGAGAAGATGACGAGCAGGAAGCATGGGGGATGTGATGAATGATGATGGCAACAAGCCAGAGATGATACAGACAGATATGGCAGTGGTGAGAATCCAACATGAAGGAAACTGGATTGTAAAATCCTAAGTACAGAGCACTTATAGTCTGGACAAGCCTGGATGAACTAATACAAAGTAAAACTACTTGTGAAGTGATATAAGCAGTGTCCATAATCATATGAAAAGGTCTTTGAAAGACCAGTAAAGTAGGGGTGGTGAAATAACAAGGAACCAGTCTTGTATATGACCAGGCAGACTTACTCAGACTACCGGACTTCAACGGATGGGACTGGAGGTGGATAGGACCAGCTCTGGACTGGACAGCAGGTGGAGTGGATGACAGGGATGGTGATGGAATGATGGTAAAATCTGTTGAAATCATGCTATACAACTGTAGAGATCTACGGATCTCTACACCTGAGGGGGACTTGAATACTGACTGTTCCCAGTCAGGCATCTGCCCGGAGTAACATTTCGGATGGTGTTTGTAGCAGTGAATGAATGGGGTTGTTGGTGCATATAATAATGGATGGGTAGGTGTGCATCAGGCCAGTATGTGGATAGTATCATTTGTCGGGGACTGATCCGGATGATAGTACGTTTCTGGAGGATAAATGGAGAGAAGGAGCATGAGGGAGGATGAGCTCCGGTTGTGATATGTATAATGGGATGAATACTGGTGACGATGACCATCAATGCATAGTGTGCCATACAGGGCTAAACGTCAGGGACCGAGTGTCCACATCTGTGTCTGTGTCTGTGTTCATTCCATGTCTGAGTCCAAGTCTGAGTCCAAGTCCATGTCCGAGTCCATGTCCATGTGTCTATGTAGTGAAGAGTAATGTGAACAGGAATACAATAAAACATGATGAAGTAAATATAAGACAAAACCAAATATGCAAGCATCCAACTCAGCTTGTCTTCATTGTGCATCTTTCACATCTACTGCTTCCAGATTTCAGTCAGTCTATGAGGCAGTCTTTGGTGTGGGTGGTATATGTTTCGGCAATCTATAGTATGTAATGGGCATGATGTCTCAGAGTGTGTTTGAAGGAAAAGTCAGTAAGTAATTGGTTAGTTGGAGACACGATCAATAAGATAGAGTGAGTGGCATGGTATTCTATGTATGTTTGACGGTATTCGTTGTTTTTTGGTAGTGGTGGACTATAGTATGAGTGCGTTTTTAGTGATGTTTTTGTTTTTCAGAGGGAAAGATATCACCAGATGAATACCAGGGTAAAACAGAGACATATAGTACAGTATAGTGATGGTATATTCAATACAGGAGGTGGCATTTGGGCAAGTGTTGGTAATAATGATGAGGAAGGGGTTATCTGGCATTGATGGGGATCATTTTGTCATTTTCTGGTGTGTCAATTGCTATTTCTGCATAGGTCACCAGGGGCTTCTTCATCAGAATAAGTCTGGTCCTGTTAGACCAGTAGACCATGGTCTTGTATTTTGGTTGCAAAATGCTAAAAGTAAATATGCAGAATGGTAGTGAGGCTCTCTCCCCATGGTAAGTTTTGATGATGACCTTCTGGTCATCATGGGGATGGTAGGAGCAAGCATTGGGAGGTGGTGGTCAATGTGGGCTAGGAGTCTGGTCAAAATGGACCAGCCTGGTTGGCATTAAGCGTGGGTATGGGGGTATGACTGTCAATGAATGGTTAGAGGTGATGATATGATGGTATGAATATGTTTGGTAATGCCCTGAGGGGGACTTTGACAGAAACAACGATGGAGAAGGTACCAGTTGGTCTGGAGTAAAAAGTGGTGGACTGTCAATGTTCAGAAATGAAACAAGGTACGATGATAGTACAAATTGACCGATAGTAAAAAAAATGGCCAATATAATTGACAGCGATGAAGGTAAATGGTCCTTGGTTGGACCAGAAGTGAATTGAAATGTACTGGAAGAGACCAGTATTATTGACATATCATGCAAAAGCAACTGTAAGTAGACCAGCATGTGAATAAGAACATTGGAAGGAGGAATAATAGTCGAAAATGTCAGCGTGCAATAATGTTCTGGCATCAAATGATGTGACCGGGTCATTGGCAGTGATACTATAATAGAAGGTGACACAATTGGGTCAGCATTGGCTATGTCAGCAATGTCATCAGAGTGGAATGGTAAGATAGATAAAAAGGAATCAGTCAATAGGTCATTGGGCTTGGTCCGAGCTGGTTGCAGTTGTTCTGCTGTGGGTGATAGGAGTAAGGTCGTTGTCATATCCTGGATTTTCACCAAGTCCGCTCCGACCCTCTGAACCCATCTCTGGTCTCGTACTCACCAACTCCAACGTTATCTCGCTCGGAAGCTCAACTCCGAGACTCCGGAGGTACCCTTAGAATATTCCCGTATGCCTCTTCATTCTTGTTACATTAGTCTCTCTCCATTTGTATTAGTCCCGCTTCTCTTTCCCCTCCGATCCTATATACACAGCTCCAGCCTTCACATATCCAGTGTACAGCTCCGGTTTACTTATCTTCCGATTCCAACTTACTTACCAATCCATTACAAAGAACTCTTAGTAATACATCTCCGAACTCCATATATAAACTCCTAGAATTACTCTGTACATTCTTCAGTTTGAATATTGACTATTCCCAACTCCTAATCTCTGATCAGTCCGACTATTCCCAACTCCTGACCTCTGATCAGTCCAACTTATTCCCAACTCCTGATCCTCGGATCCCCTCTGACAAACCCCTCTGAATCCCTGAGAAGTCTTGAAGACTTTCTCTCCCCTCCTTGTTGTTTTCCTCATCATTGTTTACAACTTTGAGTGCAACCCCTCTGAATCTCTGAACTCCAGCCTCCGAAATCAGGGCAACGATTCTAAGCAAGGATGCACCACATATGGTGAAGCCAAGCCCCAGCTCCCAGCTTAACTCCGAATTTTTGGAGTTAGCTCTGGAGTTGACCCAGTTTTAACAGTCGTTGTTAGTAGTACTGGTTGTACTTCCAGTGATGTGATCTCCTTGGCAACAAGGATGTCTTCTGAGTCCAGACTATCTGTGTCTGGACTATTGGACTCTGAGTGAGGGATCACTAAATCGGATTGGATGGTTTTGGTTGGTGGCAGCAGTGATGGCAGTGATGGTAGCAACAGTGGTGATGGTGTTGACAGTGGTGACTGGATGAGGAGCGAAGAATAGGTAGTACTCTTTTTGCATCCGGGGTAAAGCTTCATGATGGCTAGGGTGAAAGTGTACCAGTCTGCAGGAGTAGTGGTAGCTTTGTCTAACATCTGCCAGAGCTCTGCTTCATCGAGGTCAGCATAGCAGATGGCATATTGAATCTTCTTTGCATCAGGGAGTGTGGCCAGGTTTCTGAGCTGGTCTACTTCAGCAAGGAAGGGTGGTAGGGTGATGGTAGATAGACTGGTGAACTTCAGGGCATCTGGGTGAAATCTGAGTGGCATCTGGAAGGAAATCGATGGCATGTCAGACATAGACCGGATCATTTGGCAGATGGGTTGTTAGACTGGTAGTGGATGACATGGATACAGAAAGGATGGTCGGGCATGGAGATTGAGTTTTGGCTGATAGGTAAGGGCCAGGGATGGATAAACGTTTCATTGGTGGTTATTGAAACTCTAATACTGGTTCCAATGGCAGTAGTTGCGTTGGGGGTGCAATTAGCCTAATCAGGAATCAGAGTTTCGGACTTGTCGGATTGGCTGTCAATCAACTATGTCATGGATGGATGGATATGAATTGGCATTTGTTGGCAGCTAGAGACAGTTTGGTCTTCGGCTAGATCTGCCTGAATACGATTAAGTCTGTCAGAATCAGTGGTCAGGGTTAGTGATAAAACTGGGTGGAATGATGGAAAAATCGTTGGTTACAGCATAACCAAGCTCAGGTAGCTCAGGTAAAATGTTTCAGTGATGGGAGATGTTGTTGGTCATCAGGTGATGGCAGCAGTTGCAATGCACTGAAACAAATATGGCTATTGGGATATCAGATCCCAAATAGTGTCAGTAAAATTTTCGAAGTAAAAGCTGGGCAGTAAGTAAGGATCTCTCTCAATACTTCTGTGGGCCCCTCATAGTGGGCTCCAGTTGTAAAACAGTAAAGTTGACTTGGAGGACTAGCAGAGAGTAGTCCTGAGCCTGCAGGAAGGTTGAAGGAGATGAGTATCATCCCAAAGGGGTCCAACTACAAAAAGAAGCTAAAGAGAAACCTGCCCAAGTGGGTGCTGCCCAAGGAAGAATAGTCTGGAGGGAGACCAGAAGAAGACCAGAGGTCCAAAGTAGAGAAGATGATGAGTGGGAAGCATGGGGGATGTGACGAATGATGATGGCAATAGGCCAGAGACAATATGGATGGATATGGTAGCATGGTGAGAATCCAATGTGAAGGAAACTGGATTGTAAAATCCTAAGTACATGGTACTTATAGTCCGGACAAGTCTGGATAAACTAATACAAAATGTATCTACTTGTGGAGTGGTATAAATGGTATGTGGGATTGTATGAAAAGGTCTGCGGAAGACTGGTAAAGTAGGGGTGACAAAACGACAAAGGAACTGGTCTTGTATATGACTGGGCAGACTTACTCAGACTACTGGACTTCGATGGATGGGACCAGAGGTGGATGGGACCAGCTCTGGACTGGACAGCAGGTGGAGTGGATGATGGGGATGGTGATGCAGTGCTGGTAAAACCCATTGAAATCATGCTATATGACTGTAGAGACCTATGGATCTCTACACCATGATGTTCAAAGCAACCTGATAATGAGTTCCCGAAGTTGCTCAACCAACCTGGCTTGTCAGGATGGCCATTGAGAGTGAGACATGCTGTTACAACTTGCATGTGCCCCTATCCTTTTTCCCTCGTCACGTGTCCTCGTCTCTTGTCCACACGCCTCCGTTGACCCTACAGGAGAGTACCCCTCTCTTCTTAGCCCCTGCAGCTGTACATCCGGTCCCCTGTCCTAGCCCTCAGCTACCTCTGAGTATACCCTCGTCCTACCCCTAGTCCTTGGCTATCTCTGAGCTCCCCTCCTAGCATCCTCCAAAGAAGTCCCGTGACTCTCATGTGACTGCGTATCCTGGTCCTCCCTCCATCTCGTCCTGGTATCCCCCGCAGACCCCCTTATCATCCTAGCTTACGCGTCCCTCCCACGTGTACCCTTTATCCCACGTCTTGGCACTACCTTGTGCCCCTGTCTTAGCTTACGTGTCTACTATGCATCCCCTCGTGTCTCCTTGGCCTAGATGGCCATCTCCTATCCATCGCCTTGGCACTTCTTGTGCCTTCGCCTCCGTCTATGCGCTCTCACGCGTCTCCTTGTGTCCTCTCAGCCTAGATGGCCATCATATGTCCCTTACAGTACGCCTGCTTATTGATGTATTGTTACGCTGGGCTATGGAATACCAGTGGGGACTCAAAGTGAGCTCAAGTGGGTATGAAGACGAAGGAGGATACTCGGGTGTTCTGACAGAAGTCTTCGGAGACACGCGTTCAAGGGAAATCCCTTAGAATGGAAACAGCACACGAACGGCCTGTAAGTTGGACTTCAAGGGGGTTCCTTAAGTCCGGGACAAGGTACAAGGTGGAGACCTAGGGATGACCCATAGTCTCAGTGTGTGGATAACAGACCATGACGAGAGGAGTGAGGAGTGGGCTTAGAGCTCGTAGAATTGAGTAGACTAAGCTAAAGAAAGAGTACAGGCAGAGGACGCGATATAAGTACAAATGCCAAGACATTAGGTAAGGGGCTTCTAGTAAGCCCGAGATAAGGAGTGAGTCATCCGCAGTAGATAAGGATGAGTCACGTCAAGTCAGTTCTAATAATACAACAGTTCTGAGATAAGACGGAATGGAAGGAACCGGGGAAGCAGAACTCAAGGCGTAAACGGAGTTCCTAAGTCCGAGATACGAGATAAGGAGGAGCGAGGACTTAGCTAAGTAAAAGAAAAAGAAAAGGAAAAAGGGCGATCCACCATGGATCGTAACATGTATCCCCTCGTCTCTATACATAGATCTCTCTCACATCTTCATGGACTCTTACTTAGCCATGACTCACACCATATATATGTTACATGGTCTGTGCACTCTTCATAGTGGTATATAAGCATAGTACAACTATCTTGTATTCCTCACTTTGACCATTAACTTTGATACCACAACCATCTCCCATCCGGTTGCCTTTCGTCCTTGCCCTCTGGGGCCACCTTGAGGTCTGACCTCTCTGCCACCTCTTCTTCGAAAGCCATGAGTCTCCCTTGCGGTAGTAGAACACACTGGGACAGTTCTGTCGCATTCCCCCAGCATGCTCAGCCCAGACAACCTTTGTTCCTCCTTGCCCCAATAGTTAAGTCGTAATACATGCCACCTCCTCTTTCATTGAAATGGACCTGTTGATATCTGTGAGGTCACCAAGGTGCTCAAAGTGATGAAATAATGAATTTTCCAGGTTGGACAACCAACCCAGCTTGTCAGGATGGCCATTGGGAGTGAGACTGTTACAACTTACTCTCCCCCCTAAGTCTTTTCTTTGTCACATGTCCTCATCCCTCATCCGTGTGCCTCTCATACCCAAGAGATATCCTCGTCCTACCCCTAGCTCTCAGCTACCTCTGAGCTCCCTCTAGTATCCGCCCTAGGAACCACCATGTGATCTTCACATGACCACATATCCCTTGTAACCCTCATGATCCTATCCACATGACTCTTACACCTAACCCGTGTCTTGAGCCAACTGGTGTCTTAGCATGTCCCAGTCCTCCCCTATCATCTTGTCCCAGTACTCCCATGGACCACCTTATCTTCCTAGCTTATGTGTCCCTCCCACATGTCTCCTTATCCCCTGCCTTGGCACTACCTTGTGCCTCTGTCTTAGCCTACACATCTACTACACATCCCCTTGTGTTCCCTCAGCCACTCAGCCATCATATGCTCCTCATGGTATGCCTGCTTATTGATGTATCATATCTCTTCTATAGATATATCCCTATTGCTCCTCATGGACTCCCTATGGTAGCCATGACTCACCTATACCAGATTTCCTGGTCTATGCATTGTCCACTTAGCTATATAAGCATACATGTAGTACCCATGTACCTTAGTCTTAGCTTTCTGGAGTTCTCCCTGGAATCCACCTTGCTTCCCCATCTCTTGGCCCTTCAGGGCATTCCTGGGCTTGACCCCATCAGAGCCTATGTCTGAAAGCCTTGAATCCCCTCTCTTGGTCATAGGATCCTGCCAGGACAGTTCCTGTGCATTCCCCTGGCACATTTTGGGTTCCAGCATTTCCAGCATGTGGTGTACTGCCAGCCTTCCCCTCATGGTACAACCATAACAGAAACACACTGCTTCCTCAAACATCAAAATGGCCTTGTCAATGTCCATGAGGTCACCAAGGCACTCAAAGTGACTCATTAATGAGTTCCTGAGGTTGTTTAACCAACCTGGCTGATTGGGATGGCCATTAGGAGTAAGACGCACTGCTTCCTCAAACATTGAAATAGTCTTGTCAATGTCTGCCAGGTTGCCAAGGCATTTGAAGCAGCACAATAATGAGTTCCTGAGGCTGTTCAACCAATCTGGCTCATCAGGATGGCCATTGGGGGTGAGATGTGCTGCTTCCCCTTTCATCGAAATAGACCTGTCAATGTCTGCAAGATCACCGAAGTGCTGAAAGTGACTCAACCATGAGTCCCCAAGGTTGTACAACCTAGCTGGCTTGTTGGGATGGCCATTGGGAGTGAGCCTGGCTGCCTTCTTAAACATCAAAATGGACTTGTCCATGTCTGCCAGGTCACCAAGACACTCAAAGCGATGTAATAATGAGTTCCTAAGGTTGCTTAACAGAGCTGCCTTGTCAGGATGGCCATTGGGAGTGAGATGGACTGTCTCCTCAAACATCGAAATGGACTTGTCAATGTCCACAAGGTCACTGAGATACTCAAAGTGATGCAATAATGAGTTCCTGAGGTTGTTCAACCAACCTAGCTTGTCAAGATGGTCATTGGGAGTGAGACATACAACTTTCTCAAACATTGAAATGGATCTACTGATGTCTGCAAGATCACTGAGATACTCAAAGTGATGAGATAATGAGTTTCTGAGGTTGTACAACCAACCTGGCTTGTGGGGATTGCCATTGGAAGTGAGACAGACTGCCTCTTCTTTTGCCAAAATGAACTTCTCCAAGTCCACCAGGTCACCAAGGCACTCAAAGTGGCCAAATAATGAGATCCCAAGCTGGTCCAGGAAAGCTAACTTCTCAGGGTGTCCATCTGGAGTGAGCTGTATGGCATACTCCAACATCAAGATTGCCTTGTGGACGTCAACAAAGTCACCATTGTCCTCGAATCGACAATACAATAAGATTTCAAGGCCAGCTAGTACTGCAGGCCAGCAAGGATTCCCTTCCAGCAAGTGCAGCAAGACAGCCCATGCCCTCTGTATGAACTCCTCATTATCAGGACTTGCATGGTCCACCTGAGATATCCCATACTCCATCACCTGAATCATCACAGAAATCTCAGCCATCTGCAGTGCAAGGCAAGCTGCCCGATATACATAAGACACTGCTGCACAGAGCTCTGCCACTCTGGAGAGTAAATTCTTTGCTTCCACCTTGTTGGTCTTGTCGCCTCACCTCTGGAAACAGACCAGAAGAGCAAAGACTGAGATTAAGTACTGTCATGCAGTGATCCAGGTGATTACTGGTGCAAAGCCGGAGTGCTCTCCAATACAATGCAAGTGGTACATCTAGTTCAAAGTAATGATTACTAGCTTGACAGTGAATAAACATTGCATTGGCCAAATTGAATAGTACAGCAGAATAATTGGGGTGGTCTGGGGGGCACATGTCCTGGACATGCTCAAAGCACATGATAGCCTTGTCAAGATCTGTCTGGTTCTGAAGCTCATGGTAATGTAGGAGAGCACAATGACCATTATCTGTGAGTTGTTCCAGCTGGCTCATTGGGTCTGACTCTGGTGGCTATTGTCATATGGTTAGGATGCATCAACCATGAGCTGAACAGATTGCTCACAGCTCGTCTTGTTGTGTATTCATTGATATTGCAGATGTGTCATTCAGTGATGATCCTGACTGACAAACACAATGGCAAAATCCTGTCCCCCTGAAACTTGATAGCTACAAGGAGATGTCAAAGGGCAACTATGACAGTGGGGTTACTTATGCTGGAGCCTTTGATTCAGATTGAGCACATCTCCCACAGTAATCTCAAATTGGTGAAGTAACTCTCCATTTCTGAACCTTGGTCTGAGCTCAAAGGATGCATAGACCTTGAACAACATGGAAGATGATCATTCTGATGGTCTTGAATCTTACTCAGTATAAAGTAGTGAAATTGAGGAGGGTAGCGACTTACAGGAGGATCTCTTCATCCCATTCTACTATGTCCTTACCTACCAATATGGATTTATTCAGTGTTTTTGTGGTCTTCCCATTAACTTCTACCACAGCATAGAAGCCTGCCAGCATGTGACGGAGGCCAGACACAACATCTGTGGCATGTATGTCTGCATAGGGATGTTAGCATTAACTCCTCCAGCCTTTGACCCCATATTACCACTTACAAGTTATGACAACATGTTCACATTCATTTGTATGTGATGTTTGCAATTTCTGATTGTCTGATCTGTTTCTTTCCTGAGCACTTTGTAGTTGCAGGGCAAAGGGTGAGGTCACGATGTGGAGAGCAAAATGCAGAGGGAAGAAAAGAGCACAAAGAGAAAACATTGGTCAAGTTGTGAGCAGAGATTCTACAGTAATGGGACTCATAAAGGTAGCTACAGGATGCAACATTCACACTGGGGATTATGACATTTTTGGGTTGCTTATAGGACATGCAAAATAACAAATGACAATATGAAATTTTCTTACTCACATTTTTCAGGTGTGAAAATTTAAAACTATTGTCAATATGGAAATGT
>JBBPLO010001527.1:0-10282 GCA_038089835.1 Retiboletus flavoniger | reverse complement strand
CGTTGTTCACAACATCGAGCGCGACACCTCCAAACTTCCGAACTCCGGCCTCCGAAATCGGGGCACCGATTCTGAGCAAAGGCGCACCACATACGGTGAAGCCAAGCCCCGGCCCCCAGCATAACTCTGAAGTTTCGGAGTTAGCTCCGGAGTTGACCCGGTCTTAACACAGACCATCTTCCTTTTATATCAATCACTTGTCAGCAGATGACCTTTGTTCTATGACTGTGACCACGAACACTCCTCCTAATTAGGTTCTCTCATACCTAATCATCTCCCACCTTCCATAGCCTTCCCTACGCTTCCATGGTCCATGCCCATGCTATAAGTAGTCACTAGTTTACTTTTGTACTGCATTCTCGATCTGTGCAATACAAGCATACATCTTGCATCATCTTTGTCTCCAAAGTCATCCAGAGTGATAACCCCAGTGTTCTTGTTGAGAAGTCGGTCTCTTCGTGAGTATCACCTCAACTCGGACAACATCCTTTGAGCCCTTCATCGGTATGCTTCACATAACAAAAGATCGAGAATATCCTTTGGTCTCACCTACTCAGGTGAAGGACTCTTCTCTATTCTTCAACCACATCTTACAAAGTACCTGAGGACGACGATTCTGACCTTCCTGATGTCAGCCCATACCGAACCATCACACGATGAATTGCCAGGTCAAGTAGAGCTCCCCTGGACCCCTCCTTCGCCCCAACCCCTAGACAAACCTCCCAACAACCACCGCACCCCAGTACCCTAACAGCGATACCCCCTTGTCAGCCCAGCCCACCCCCTCCTCATTCACCTAGCCCACCCCCTCATCAGCCCAGCCCACCCCCTCCTCGTTCCCCCAGCCCCA
This sequence comes from Retiboletus flavoniger, assembly GCA_038089835.1. NCBI lineage: Eukaryota > Fungi > Basidiomycota > Agaricomycetes > Boletales > Boletaceae > Retiboletus > Retiboletus flavoniger. Next base: position 9,432 of record JBBPLO010001527.1, on the reverse strand, counting down.
TCTATCTATCTCATTCACCATCGCCCACCATGCCTTCTGAGTTGAAAGCTGCCCTCCCCGCCGACTTCACAGGTCTCTCTTCTGACGCCTCTCGATGGATGAAGGCCATGAAAGCCTACTTCCAGATCAATGAAGCCCTATACCCCAATGACCCAGAAAGAATCATGACCACCCTCAACAAGATGCCAACTGGATGAGGAGCTTCCTTTGCGGAAGCCTGGTATGATAAAATGGCTGACCTCACCATCACTACTGGGAAATCTTTTGAGGACTTCATGAAAGATTTCGAAACCACCTTCTTCCCCTACAACATTCAAGCCTCTGCTCGCTTCAAATTGACCAAACTCCGTCAGAAAACTACTTGCTCTGGTGATGGGTTCCAACAATACATCACCGATTTCCAGAATCTCGCTGGAAAATCTGGTATCACGGATGAGACCACCCTCATCAACCACTTCACCCTTGGCCTTGATCAACAGCTCACCACCATGGTACTATCCATGGGAACAGTCCCCACCACCATTGCCGAGTGGGTAACCAAAGCAAAGACCTTCCACGCTCACAAAATGAGAATCCAAGCGCTCCAAGCCAGAACCACTCCCTCCTTGCTCCCCTTCAACAGTCATACCCCCAGAGACCCAAATGCCATGGATGTCGACGCATCCACCACCCTAGCGAAGCTCACCCCCACCGAAAGAGCCAAGTGCATCAAAGAAGGGCACTGTTTCCATTGTAGAATGATCGGACATGATGCCTGCAACTGTAGGAAGACTTCCTCCCCCAGATGCTCTCAGAATGGCTGAACCACCATAACCACCCCCAGCACCTCCATCGCCCCCCCTCCTCCCAGACCCGTTCAACTCTCCCCTCTCCAACAATATGTGAACTCACTTCAGACTTTGGGAAAGAACGAAGCTGAAATTCTCTCCATTCTCAAAATGTGCTATGAGGATGACAAGGAAGGCAAGGAGGTGAATGCCATTCAGTTTGCTAATGTGCAGAAGGCCAAGGATTTTTGAAAAGGGGAGTCGCCTCGGTGTCTTCTTCCCCCACTACTACCCATGTACTCATAGCATCCCGAAAGAATAGAACTCTTTGTCTTGATGTTCTCATACAAACCATCGAAATCACAGCCCTTGTCGACTTGGGGGCCACAGAAAACTTCATCGACCCTCGCCTCCTGCCCAGGGAGAGATTCCACCTGACTCAACTATGCTCTCCCCTCATCACTTTTAATGTTGATGGCACCAAGAACGCCTCAGGGACCATTTTGTGGACCACCACTGCCTCCGTCTCTCATGGATCTTTTTCTGCCACCGAAAAATTCTTTGTCCTCAAGCAAAAGAACCCTCAGATCATCCTAGGTATGCCCTGGCTGACCAGGTGGAACCCAAACATCGATTGGAAACAAAGGACCATCTCGATTTCCCCACCTCTGAACAGGGTTGAGAGAACTCTTCGTGAGTGCCCTCCCCATGATGAGAACAGGGAAATCGAGATCCACAAGCTCACCATCTCCACTAAAATCGCCCAGCAGTCAACCCCCTTGAACTCAACCATCCCTGAATTTTGTGCCGACTTTGCTGATGTATTTGCCGAGAGCTCTCACAATGTTCTACCCCAACATCGCCCCTTCAACCACACCATTGACCTCAAGGACTCCTTCGTCCCCAAAATCGCTAAGGTGTATTCCCTCAATCCAAAAGAATGAGAAACCCTCACCAACTTCATCAAAGAACACCTGCAAACGGGACACATTGTTCCCTCAAAATCCCCCCAAGCATCTCCATTCTTCTTCGTTTCCAAAAAAGACGGATCCCTTCGACCCTGTCAAGACTACTGTTATCTTAATTCTCACACCATCCGCAACGCCTACCCCCTACCCCTCATCTCTGACATTGTCGACGATATGAAAGACGCCGACCTATTCACCAAACTGGACATCCTATGGGGGTACAACAATATTTGCATTCGACCATCTGACCAATGGAAAGCCACATTCATCACCCCCCTTGGCCTCTTCGAACCAAGAGTCATGTTCTTTGGATTCTCCAACATCTCTTCCACCTTCCAGTCATTCATGAATCACATCTTTGCCGACATGATTGCCAAACGGTGGCTCAAAATCTACATGGATGACCTAGGGATCTGTATCAAAGGACCCTTATCCCTCCATCATGACCGCACACGTCACATCCTTCTTCGATTACGGGAAAATAATCTCTCACTCAAACTCCCCAAGTGTTCCTTCGACACTCCCATCATGGAATACTTAGGCCTAGTCATTGGGAAAGGACAACTATGAATGGACCCGGGGAAACTCACCACCCTCAAGGAATGGAAACCCCTCTCAACAGTTACTGGAATTCGGTCCTTCCTGGGCTTTGCCAATTTCTATCCCAAATTTATCCCAAATTTCTCCAACATAGTCGCCCCCCTGGTTTTCCTCACCAAGAAGAACGAACCATGGATTTGGACCCCCCTCCAACAGAAGGCCTTCGATGCGCTCATCTCCTCGCTTTGCTCAGCCCCTGTCCTAACCCTGCCTGACCCCACCAAACCCTTCCTCCTCATGACTGACGCTTCCCTTGTCGCCGCAGGTGCAGTCCTCATGCAGGCCGACGTTAACGGCAACCCCAAACCCATAGCCTACTTTTCCAAAACCTTCGCCCCCGCAGAACGCAATTATGACATCTATGATCACGAACTCCTCGCAGTCATCCTCACGCTCTCGGAATGGCGTCATCACCTCCAATGTGCCGCCCACCCAGTTACCATCATCACTGATCACAAGAACCTCTCTTACCTCCGTGACCCCCGAAAACTTTCTCACCGCCAAGCCCAATGGGCCCTCTTACTCCAGGACTACGATGTCACCTGGAAAGTCACCCCTGGTTCTCAAATGGCTCCAGTGGATGCCCTCTCTCATCGGGATTCAGTTGACACCACCCTCGACAACCTCAACACCCCTATCCTCCCTGAACCGATGGTCATCAACGCACTTGACCTCACCCTCACGAACCTTATCAAGTCCTCCACCTCCTCCAACCCTCTGGTCACTCGAGCCTTATCAGCTATATCGTCAAACACCCCGCTCCTCCCTCGCTCCTTCACTCACGATTGGACCTTTGAAAACGGTCACCTTTTCTTTTGCAATCGCATGTATATTCCCCCCTCCGCTCGCAGTTCCCTCCTACATACCATCCACTCTTCCCCCCTCTCCGGCCACATGGGGGTCTTTCACACCAAAACCATTCTTGAATGCGATTTTTGGTGGCCAGGACTAACCACCTTCGTCAAACACTTCATCGCAGGCTGTCCCACCTGTCAACAAAACAAAGTCAACACCCACCCCACACTACCTCCACTCCTTCTGATCCCCTCCTCCACCTCCATCACCTTCCGACAACTCTCGGTCAACCTCATCACCGACCTCCCCCCATCCGATGGCTTCGATTCTATCATGGTCATGGTCGACCATGGCCTTAGTAAGGGGGTGATCCTCATCCCTTGTTCCAAAACCATTGACACCGCTGGCATCGCCCTCCTTTTTTTTAATAACGTTTTCAAGAGATTTGGCTTTTATGACTCTGTCATCTCTGATCGAGGTCCACAGTTCGCCTCCGCATTCGCTCTCGAACTAGCTCGATTACTGAAATACGATGTCCGCCTCTCCTCCGCCTACCACCCCCAAACCGATGGACAAACCAAACGAAGCAATCAAGAACTGGAAATATACCTAAGAATCTTCTGTGCCAATCTCCCCCATTCCTGGTCTGCCGCCCTACCCTCCACTGAATTCCACCACAACTCTGCCCCTCATTTGTCCACCAAGAAATCCCCATTCTCCCTGATCTATGGATACGAACCCAGAACCTTTCCCTCCTTGGGAAAAACCTTCATCCCCGCCCTAGAACATCGCCTTGCCACTTTAGATGAAGACAGACAAGAAGTCCTCGCCACCCATGAATCTGCCAGGAAAATTATGACATCTCACTCCTTCCAGAAATTTTCCCCCTGGAAAGTAGGGGATCGGGTATGGCTTGAAGCTACTAATCTCTGCCTCCGTCTTCCATCCAGGAAACTGGCCCTGAAAAGATACGGACCATTTGAAATTACTCAGGTTTTATCCCCAGTATCGTATTGCCTCCGACTCCCACCCACATGGCGCATTCACGACATATTCCATGCCACCCTTCTCTCCTCTTACCGAATGACAGAACCATATGGTACTCCCTTCCTATTACCTCCACCTGACATCATCAATCAAGAAGAAGAATACGAAGTTGACGCGATCCACAGTCACAAAGGACCCAAAGCAAGACGCCGGTGTAGAGAGCAGTGCGTCTCTACGGTCGTATCATCCAATTACATACCATTCCAGCGCACGTATACTTCTTCCTACGCCTACCGACCTCCTGTCCGTCACTCCGCCCAAGTCTGGTGGTAAGACCGGTACTCCGGTACTCTGGTACTGTTGGTCTTCCCTGAACTACTCCGGTCCGTTCGCTTTTACCTTTATACTTGTTTCACTTTGCATACAATCCACTCTTACTTCACTTACCTTCTTTCTCTCCCGTTTGTCGTTGACCATTGTGACTTTCGTTTTACTTTACTTATGACCGACTATCGCCAGGCCAATCGGTTTTATTGGTCCCGTACCTTAGAGTTTCACGGCGGCCCGAAAGGGTTGTCTTTGTTTCATCAAACTTTCTCCCATCATTCAAACGCTAATCTTTGACTTCACTTAAGTACCACTTAGGCCGTAGTTACGGACACGGGCATGCCCGGTCCATAAAATCTTTGTATTGCATATTGCAACATAGCTACCTTTTGCTCACAATGTCCGAACTACGCTAAATGCTATTGTCATTGTCTCCGCCAACGCCCAACGCCCAATGCACAACGTCTACGTCTCTTTTCCTCCTTCACCGCCAACGCTTTCATTGACCAGTCTACCGGAAATACCGCCGCCCATACGCTCTCTGTCCGGTCTTTACCAGACTTCTTGGTAGAGTCCTCTGGACTTCATTTCTGACTTTCCTCTTCTCCGGAATCCCTTTTGGGGTGAACCTATTCGCTCCCCTCACCCTTCCTTTGGCCAGGACTTGCAGACTACGCTTCTCAAGTCCCTCCAGCCTTAGCAGGATCTTTACACCGGTTCCTAACCTCATGGAAAGGATACCCATGGTCGGAAGACACCTGGGAACCTGAGGACAACTTACGACACACTCAGGAAATCCTCTCCACGTATAAACACCTTCACGCCCTCTAGAACCTTCAAGCTTGTAAGACATCGGTCTCTTCGTGAGTATCGCCTTGCAATCTTGAAGTCTATGCCCCTCGCCTTCCTCTTCTTCCTTGACAATGTCCTTCTCTTTTGCCATGACAACCTCCTCCCCTATGTCCTCCTTGTCATCCTCGCGATCACTCTTGTAATCACAGCGTGCCTTCCCAGCATATCTTCCAGAACTCGAAAGACTCTTGCTGTTCGCCACCATCCTCGAAACCCCCGCCCTCACCCTAGCCATAGAACTCCACCCTCTCTTCCCTGAGGATGCAGTTACACATTCCCTGATTCACACTTATTACACTGTTGCCTCTGCCCTTCGTCTCGTAGATTCCCTTGTCCCACCCGACCCTGCTCTCCACTTCTCCCTGACGGAAGCCCGCTGTCACGCACTCACCGCTCTGTCCCTCCATGGCTTCAGTTCCTATGCCGAAGAAATTCTCCATGGCCTGATATACCCCACCATGCGTCGCATCCTCTCTTTCCTCCCCCAGGCCCAACATGACCAATATACCCAGTCCATCGAAGCTTTTTTATTATCACAACCTCGCCCCCTCCCACTTCCTATTCCCCCGCCTCACTCTCCCAGAGCCCTAGAGTCTCGTTTGTCATCCCCTCCCCCTCCCAACACTCCTACCCTAGTGGTCACCTCAGACAAGTCTGAGGAAGAGATGACGGACGACCCCCCTGCCCAGACCTTCCCAGTTACCACCAAACCTCGGGTGCTGACCATGCCCAATGGGAATACCATCATGTCCTCCCCCCTCCGAGTCCTCCCTCGCCCAGACACTCTCTGTCTCCCCCCTTGCCCGCCTAACACCCAGTGCTTTTAGTGTGACCGCTTGGGTCACTATAAGCAGGACTGCGTCTACTTCAAGTGTCCTCACTACCATGAGTATGCTCCTGGACACAACGCAACTCGTTGTCTCCTTTTCCAGTGCAACTTCTGCCGCAACTGGGGACATACGGACTGCTTCTGCCCCCATCGCAACTATGGTCGCTGTGCTGAACCTGGGCACATCATTGGTAACTGCCCATTTGAGGTGGCATCACCCTCGCAGCAGATGGCTGTTTTCGGGCCTGAGACCTCCCTTGGGTAACGCCTTCACTTGGGATGGGATAGTTGTTGAGCCTGGGGCTCAACTGTACAGCGGGGGTAATGTTACACTTTTTCTTCTTCATCATCGGGTCCTTCTTATACTTCGCTTCACGTCCATTCTCTCTTATAGAGGAAGGCATATCCCTCGAGTCAGGACCGCAGTCCTCCTTTTTTGCAGACCATCTTCCTTTCATATCAATCACTTGTCAGCAGATGACCTTTGTTCTATGACCGTGACCACGAACACTCCTCCTAATTAGGTTCTCTTATACCTAATCGTCTCCCACCTTCCATAGCCTTCCCTATGCTTCCATGGTCCGTGCCCATGCTATAAGTAGTCACTAGTTTACTTTTGTACTGCATTCTCGATCTGCGCAATACAAGCGTACATTTTGCATCATCTTCGTCTCCAAAGTCATCCAGAGTGATAACCCCAGTGTTCTTGTTGAGAAGTCGGTCTCTTCATGAGTATCGCCTCAACTCGGACAACATCCCTTGAGCCCTTCATCAGTACACTTCGCGTAACAAGGTGTGGGCTAGGTCTGGAAGGGAGAGGAAAGACAGGTTGCGAGGCAACAGAAGTGGAAGATGGAGGTATAGGAACTTGTGGAAGATTGAGCCAGGTGGAAAGGTCGTGGGACAGTTGGATGGTTTCCTCGTGTTCTTCCTGGGTGGTGGGGTTGATCTCGCGATCTGAGTGGTCAAGAGATGAGGGGGATAAGGGATCTGGGGATGAGGGTTGATCGGCGGGTTCACTATGAGGGAGGAACCACTGGGTAGGGGTTCTGGGATCAATAATGACACTTTGTCCAGGGAATCACCCCATACAGACTGAGGGCAGGAACGGGATGTGCAGTTGTCCAGGAAATCACCCCATGCAGACTGAGGGCAGGAGTAGGGTTAGGAAGGGAACGACCTAGTAGTTGCCTGTAGAGAGAAGCTTAGTCTTTTGTTACATTGGGCTAGAAGAATACCAGCGGGGTCTCAAGTGAGTTGCAAGGAAGCGAAGGATGAAGGAGAGTATGCAGGTAGTACGTTGACAGAGGACTTCGATGAACTGGGACTCAGAGGGATTCTCTAGTCTGGAGGTTCCCCCTTACTGGAGAGAGCACTGAGGATAAGTCCATAAGGGTTCTTATGACTTAGGACAAAGGGAAGACTACAGGAAGGACCTTAGTCTTAGTGGGCCTTAGTTCAGGCTAAGCAAGGTGAAGCAAAGCAACTCATAGAATTGAGAAGACTAAGCTGAGGGGAAACATAGAGCAGGAAGCCACTATAAGTACTACTGCCAAGAGCATGAAGTAATTGTTACATAAAGGGATGTGTCAGCATCTGGAGATAAGGCCTGAGTCAAAGATAAGGGATCTGAGTCAGGGCCAGTCATATCTAATAATACAGCGGTTCCAGAGAATGCTGATCATTGGCGAAGTATGGAAGGAACCATGGAAGTGGTACATGGGGCAGTACGGCATACATGATGTCCAAGCAGGAGAGCAAGGATGAAACAAGACTTAGCTAAGGGAAATGAAAGAAAAGATATGTTTGGGTCTATGATCGTAACAGGTAGGGGGTAGGCGTCCTGGACAATTGCCTCATTGAGCTTCTGATAGTCTTGGCAAGGGCATAGACCTCCATCCTTCTTATGGACAAAGAAGAAGGGGCAGGCTTGAGGGGAGTTGGAAGGGGAAATCTTCCTGGTGGTGAGATTTTCATTGATGAATTTGTCAGTGGCTTCTTGTTCAGTTGGGGAGAGGGGGTAGATCTTTCCGATGGTTGGCTTGAAGTTGTCTTTGAGCTTGATCTCGTGGTCATAGGGGTGAGACAGTGGTAGATGGTTGGCTGCATCCTTAGAAAAGATGGATGTAAACTGGGAGTATTTCTTAGGAAGGGTGACCTTTAGGGCGTTGAGTGCTTCAGCTTTGGCAAGTTCAGTGGCTTGTGTGAGTTGGGCTATGGTGGAGTTGGTGAGGAATTGTGAGCCACAGTGAATTATGCAATAGACTGCATGATTCCTAATTGCTGTGGACAAAAAGGTGTCTTTGGTGGTCCAGTCATTAAACTGGGTGAGGTGTTCTTGAGATGTAGTGTGGACGGGAATGGAGTCAGGTTCATGTACAGGGATGGTGTACCACTTCTCATGTCAGGCAGTGTCTTCCCAATACTCCTTATGGAGAAGGGCCAATTGATCAAGCTTCTTGGAGATTGATAGGGTTCATTTTTCCCAATTGATGTTGGGGTTAGTGAAGCAGAGCCAAGGGAGTCCAAGGATGATGTTGTCCCAGCTGAGATGTATTATGTGGAGAAGGACCTTTTGAGCAAGACCTCCAATATCAAGAAAGAGAGAACACATGTGGGTGATCTTTCCCTTCTGGTTAAGGGAGCCATCCACATTTTGGGAAAGGATTGTTACAATTGTAGACATATTTCTCTTTTCTTTCTTTTCTTTGACATAGCTATGTTCCTCATTCCACTCAGACCATAGGTATGCCATTACTGCCTTGTATACCACTTCCCCAGTTCCCTCTGCCCTTTGCTGATGCTCAGCATTCTTTGGAACCACTATATTAATAGCTACGACTCATCGTGACTCCCAGAGCTTATCTCTGACTCACTTCTTATCTTTGATGCTGCCACATCCCCTTATGTCAACATCTTGGCAGTACTATTTAGGCTCTTCAAATACTGCGTGTATTCTCTAAGCTTAGTCTTCTTGAATCTTACAAGTTGCTTTGCCTCCTCCTCACTCTCCTTGTTGTCTGCAATCAACACACTGAGACTAAGGGCTTTCTCTTGAGTTCTCCACTTTGTTCCTTGAACCCAAGCTAAGGAATCCCCTTGAGCTCTCCTTGACTCTGAGAGTATTCCCCAATGAGTATCTTGTAACTCCAGGCATAGGAAACCTCTTGCCTTTGTTACGATTTTCTTTCCATCTCATCGTGTCTTTCTTGTAGTAGTGTACTACCGTTTCTTTTCCTATCGACGCGTCATGTCTTATCGTCCTCGACAGGCCTATCTCCTTATCGGAGGGCCCAGATCCTCTTAT
>JBBPLO010001526.1:0-10282 GCA_038089835.1 Retiboletus flavoniger | reverse complement strand
GCGACGACCGGCTCCGGTGGATTCTGGCATTCCTGTGGAGGAACGTTATAAACCCTGTTCTGAGAGCCCTTGGCTTTTTGGTATGTCGTCTGTCTGAAACTTTTCAGGATCGATGCTTTCTGACTGACGTTTGCATGTTCTCAGACTCCGCCATCCGGTGTCGAGAAAATGCCCCGTATTTTTTGGTGTCCGACCGGGCCTTTTTCCTTTCTGCCCATCCACGCTGCCGGTTGCTATGGTAAAGCTGGCGCGGGTCCAAAGCTTTCCGACTTCGCTATATCCTCTTATATACCGAGTCTTAGTGCCCTCACACCATCAGCTCAGAAAGACTCGAATGGTTCCCCGTCAAATATTCGCCTCGTCGCTGTTCCTCAGCCGCAAAAAGATGGGCAGACTAGGCTACCCTGCGTGCAGGAAGAGATCAATTACATTAGAGCATTGTCTATTAGGTCCTCTTTCGTCACCCTCCAGGACTCCCATGGCACCGTCGAAGACGTCATGGAGAAGATGAAGAATGCTGACTGGGTACATTTTGCATGTCATGGCTCGCAAGATCCTCGAAACCCGCTCAACAGCGGACTTTGCCTGGCAAACCACGGTCGTTTGAAGCTTTCTGACATCATCCAGTTGGCACGCCCTCAAGGTGGTCTCGCCTTTCTCTCTGCTTGTCAGACTGCACAAGGAGACGTGAATCTTCCGGAAGAGTCTGTGCATATTGCTGCTGGGATGCTTCTTGCTGGTTATGACGGTGTCGTCGCAACAATGTGGTCCATAATGGACCGTGATGCACCGAAAGTGACGCAGAAGGTGTACGAGCATCTCTTTCGGGACGGCAAGGTTCCCGACACCACGGAGGCTGCAGAAGCACTGCATTATGCTATCCAGCATCTCCGTGACTCTGGCGCGTCTTTATCCTCTTGGGTTCCTTTCATTCATGTCGGTTGCTAGTTAGTATTCAATGCGGCTCTCTGTGCTCCTTCCTATGCTAATACTGATTGATCCATAGATATATGAGCTTGTTCATTGTATTGAGATACGATATTTCTGTAGAATTCCTGTACCATAGAACTGTAGGACATCCAGCGTGTCCTCCCCCCAACCCATGGAATAAACTCATGTCGGGACCTGCTAGTTCCGCAGATATCTTTCATACGATCGGTGACAGGGGCAAAACCCTGAACGTGACGTTCTCGAGAAACAAGTGCGGCACGCTCAGGAGCTCTCGGCGTAATACTTGACGTCAGCGACAGTGACGCCTCGCAAAGCTGAGGGAGCCTATATAAACTCTACTCCTCTCCTGCGATCTACCCATCGTCTCTTAACACCTACACAGAGTCACTCATGTCTTTGATGCGCTGGTACCACGATCCTTTCTACGACATTGATCATCTCTTTGACGATGCATTCTCCTCGCGCCTTTTGCGCCCACTCGTCATCCCCAGCACCACCGAAGCAGGCCGTGAGCTCTTCAGGCCCAGGTATGCGGTCGTCATAGCCCCTTTCTGCGCTCTACCTCTGACGCCGATGGTCGGATGGCAGGATGGACCTGCACGAGGATCCTGATGGGGTCAATGTCACTGCGACGTTCGACTTGCCTGGCGTCAAGCCGGAGGAGGTCAACATCGACGTGAACCAGGACCGTCTCACTGTCTCGGGTGAGACCAGCTCCGCCCAGCAACGCGATGAACGCGGATATAAGATCCGCGAGCGGTCCTTGGGCAAGTATTCCCGCACTCTGATGCTCCCTCAGGGCACCAAGGTGAGCCCCGCCGAGGTTTTGGTGGCACTCTTTTCGTTTGTCTGACGGGAATACCCGGTTAGCTCAATGACGTTCATGCAAAGATGGAAAACGGCCTGCTAAACATCACGTTCCCCAAGGCTCAGGTTCAGCAGCAGCCCCAGCGCATTACTATCGAGTGAGCCCCTCGTCGTCGAGACTTTGTTTGGCTTGGCCTTCGACTCGATCTTGAGAAGAATACTTGCATCATCATGTATCGATAGTTTCCTTATGCCTTCCGCTGTGTATGATACTCGCAATGGACGATGGGATCGGTTTCATGCCCTTGCAGGATATGATGTGTGAAGAAGTAGAGTAGTGAGTGACGCTGCATCTAAGCTATGGATGTGGTCTACAGGGTCTATAGGCTCACTCTGGTCGTACCTCCACATCATAAGAGCCAGTGATTTTACGATATAGCTCCTTCATACAAGTCCAGAACTCATTTCCGTACCCATAGTACACCACCCCAAAGGCTGCACCTCCAAGATGTGCATAATGGTCGAACAGTCTAGCGTGTTAACGTGAGTGATCATTAACGTCAAGCAAGCCATCACCAAACTCACTTCCATCCCCGAATGACCCCGACGATGTCCGCCAATACCAGCGCTCCCACACCCGTGGTGATCGAGACGCTCATGGGTATGAAAATCGGTTGCACTTGGGCATCCGGAAAGGCCAACGCGGTGAGAGTGACCGCGGCATAGATGGCACCGGATGCGCCCAACGAAGGCAGGATTTTCTTTGGTCCATGCGGTGATGCATCGCCAACGAGGGCAGATGCTGCTGGTGATAACCGCACCGCGGCTTGCTTGGACAGGTGTGACAAAAACCGGGGGTAGAGCACTTTGGCAGACACGCCATGGCTGACTAGTCCAGAGAACAACCCAGCTGATGGACACCGGATAAGTACGCTAAGATAGGCGCTGGACAGTGGAAATCATACCAGAAATGAAGAACGCGAGGAAATGCCACTGGGCACTCACGTCTGGTTCACGCGGCGGGGAAACGCACAAGTAGTGCGTCGCAGCAGCGCCTAGGGCCAAGCCTGTCAGTCGTTTTCAAAATCGAGCAGGAAACGCTTGCCAAAGCTTGTCAACGCCATTGAATTCGCAACAAGGTGGAAGAAACTCTTATGACTGACGCAAACCTTAAACTAAGGCTAAAATAGACCTCATCGAGACAGCACTGACCTGAACATACTGGTGAGCAGCGTATAGGACTTTCCAGAAAGCGGATCGTGCGTGAAGGTTCTGTTCATGAATGCATGGAGGCGAGGTATTTTCCACATGAGAAAGATGGCAGTATTCAATGCACAGATTGACCAGCAAAGTCGCCTTCCTTCGCTGGCATCATAATAGAACGAGCCCACGAATGCAGATACGGTCAGAGATATATTTTGCAGCGCGATAGGCCATCGAGAAATCTGTTCCTTGACTGATTCAAGGTACTTGAGAAATTGCTGTCCAAGGCAAGGGTGAGATCTACACGGTTGCCTGTCAAGCGATCGAATGGGGATTTACGTACAGAGACCTGAGCCCGGGCTTTCGCTTTTCTAATCTCCTCGTGGGTGGGTTGGCGGAAAGTCCATATGCTCATAAAATTCTTGACCTCTTTGGACCAATGGTCGTTTTGAAGTTGTGTCTGCTCTGCAGCCAGTTCGAAGGCGACCCAGGATCCAAACAAAAAGAACTGCATACCACACGTCAACCAAGAGGAAGGAGAAGATGAAATTTGAATACACACCGCAACCTGTCTTCGTATCGGAGGCCGACCAACACGTTCACAGAATGTTCGAACACTGTCCAACCCAGCGGGACGGGAGGATGGAGCTGCGTCTATTGCTCTTGCTGATACGTCTCGAGAGACCCTAGGAAACCATTTCTGCGATGTCTGGACGAAAGTGCGACTTTGAGTGCGCCCAAGCCATGGATTGAGGGAACGAAACGAATGTCGGCAAGATGTAGTCCAAAGCATACCCTGTTGCGTGTACTATTCGCGGCCGTAGCGTTGCTTCTTGCGTTACCAAATTAGGCAACTTCGTACACTTTGAACGACGACTTAGTTTTACTAGGCTACTAGTAGTAGCACCACCTCGGCCAGGATGTTCTATTATATTTCGTTTCTCCGTCCCCCTCCCTTACAAGCTAGTACGACGCACACCGAACCCATCCTCGTCATGCCCCAGATATGCAACGATCTTCGAACAGAGTACCTCGACGACCCCATCGACATCTACTACGCCTGGTCTCCACGCACCACACGCCACCACGGTGCCCACAATCACCAAACCCACCAAACTCACCTCCTGTCGGACGAGCACCGCGTACAAAGAGATCCCCGTGCCGAGACCGCCGCACCTCGTCGACCAACATAAACCGACGGACCCGTCGAACGAGCTGTCGTGGCGGTTCGTCTTGACCTGCGGATCGACGTACGACGATCGGCTTGTCGTACTCGGCGAGACGGCCACGACCGGAAATACGCCGTTTGCGGTCACGTCTATGCCAGTGACCTTTCTGAATCCCCGTCGGTACGGCGTGCGGAGCAAAAACCCGATAAAGGGTACGAAACAGGAACGCATCGCGAGGTCGTATGCCGTGCGTGTACCCCTCCAAGACAGTCCGATCATGTTCGACATCGCGGAGCAGACCTCTTTTGACCTCGACAAGGTACGTTGCATCCCCCGCACGTCAGGCCACCCTCACATCGCATGACCGCGATTCGGAGGGACATTTTTGACACGGCTCACGAGGCAGCTGTAGAAAATATGGGACAGTGGGATCGGACTCAGTTCTTGGCTCGTGCAACTCTTCTTTGGAAAAGGTGTAGAGACGGGAGGATTGCTGTCTGATCTACGCGAATCATTATTTAGTAGCGACACTCGGCATATCTTGGAATTAGGTAGGCTAAGTCGCGCCACGCGGGCCCAAAGATACCCTTCTTTTCGTCCGGCTGATGGATAGCCCTCGGTAGGTGCAGGCACAGGCATAGTGGGCATCACGCTCGCCATTCTGCGCTTGACGTTGGACCTCTCGGATCAACCTGGCTCCATCCTGACCACAGATCTACGTGCGCGCCCACCACCGAATTGACCCCATCCGATCCCACTCATTCGCTCTGACAGCCTCTGCGATGCCCATCCCGCAAGACAACCTCACCTGCAATCACCCCTTAATGAGTAAATGCATCCTGCAAGCACGTCCTGGACTGGGAACAGGAGGAGCTTCCACTGTCAGTTCAAGCTCAATTGCAGGCCGGATTAGACGTCATCGTGTGCGTGGCGTTCTCGTCGTGCTCATTGACGGTGGGGTGCATCTGATGTAATACACTCGACGCAGCATGACGGATGTTACCTACAACACAGCGTCCTTTCCTGCTCTCATCGGAACCCTCTCACGACTCATCCAGTTCTGCAAACACAAACGGAACGGACGTCTCCTCAAGGTCCTCATGGGCTACAAGGAACGACACCCCGACGAACGATCGGTCTGGGATTGCGCCAAAGATATCGACCTCCATTTTGAGCAGATCGCGGAGATCAGCGGTGCAGGTGGAAATCCGGTCGAAATTTGGCTGGGATGATCAGATATGATGTGATGCAACGATAGGTATGTTGGTATACAGTACACGGTAATCTGTTGAAAAAATAACTCGGGGTAGTGATTAGCTGGGAATACACACGATGCGTGGAATGTTAGAGGGGCAGGAGCGGTCGACGACACTGAGGACAGATATTCTTCACACATGATTCAGCAATTCCTATCGACAACGGACCGAGGACTCACCTTGATAGCAAGCCATTTATCAAGACATTCCGTATGCTGGCAAGTGAGACGAGTGAGTCATGGTATACATCAAATAGACGAATCACGCACGAATAAATGATGGCATAGTGTCAGACTGTAATTCTTCCTTCCCCCGACTTTTTGTAGCAGACCGAGAGCGACGTGCTGCAGGGGCTTGGGATCCTCTGCATGAATCGCTTCCATACAGATGGAATAATCGCCCAGCGACTGCTCTGGTGCTTCGGGGTCCGAAATAGAGAGCGGTAGTGGTGGGTGATAGTTGTATGTTTCTGTAGTAGTGAACTGGTTGGTCAGCGGAGAATCAATGTATGACTAAAGCCGCAGGCGGACATACGCGTTTTGGGAGAAAGAATGTAGGTCCCAGCTGTTCCTGAAGGAGGACAACAGCCACTTGAAAAAGTACGAAAGCACATAAGGAATATACCCATCCTACCACACCAGAATGGTCATCAACGGAAGAATGGAAACGGAAGACACCGACGCACTCCGAGGTCCGACATCCAACACGTTCTTTGGACACGTCAAAAAGTCTAGTCCTGCAGTTAGCACAACTTTGCACAGCGCGGTTCCAGACGAAATTCCTCACAGAGGGCAAAGTAGAGTCTGCAAATAAATGTTCCGATGAGATATTCTGCGCTCAACGCACTAGGTCGCCCTCGCTTGGCCGAGCGGATGATTTGTGGAAGCCAAAACATGGAATACATGCTAGCGACGAAGAGGAGGGCAAGAGAGGGCGTGACGATCACGCGTATTGATGAACGTGAGGAACAAGAACATTCCAAGCCCTGATGCAAACATCGATCCATTGGCAATCAGAGGAAGTCAGGGTCGACAGGCGAGCACGTACAAATACGAGTTTGAGGGTCCGACCTCAGATGACGGATGACGAGCTGAAAGACGGAGAGTCCAGGGAGACGAGGCGGTTCCATAGCTGGCAGGGGGAGTTGGCGTTGCGGGGCGTCAGTTGCTGGTGTTATCATTTTGTGCAGGAGGCAGGGTACGTCGATGTTGTCGGGCTGCTGCATCCTCCGGAGCCTGGACTTGATTAATAAGAATCGCATCTTGCTGCGTACCATCAGTAACGTGAGCGTCAATTGAAATCAGGACATGGTATGCATTACTCACAGCCTCGAGGGCACTCCGTGCAAGGTACTCGTCGCCGCTGTGATTCGTGAACATGAAGAACGTAAATGTTATGAATATAAAGGAGGGTATGGAGCTCCGTTGTTGTGGTTGTTGCGGCCGCACGTCGTTTGGTGTAGTTGCATTCTCGTCATCGCGTTCCATGGGATCGAAGGTGGTTGTGGACGAACTTCGGAGGCAGCGGGTAATCCGAAGTTGCTAGTAGGCGTGGTCACATGACTCGAGTAAGCCTCACCTCGTCCGATCAACGACAATCATGGTTAAAGGATTTCCGGACACTAAACGGTGGTCCCATTTCCATACGCTCCACCAAGCTAATGAAAAAACAAGCTTCCAGCTCTATGTCCGTCGATGAGTGGCGTTACTCTCACCTTCAAAGTTGCCTCCTTGATTAGTTCAACACGAGTGTAAAGTTTCCGGAGTTCGTGATGACTGCCACTCGAGTTGGTGAATATCTCTACCCCATCGAGTCCCATGGAAATGTGTGGATTTGTGTTATCTGCGAGTCCCTGCGTTCGCGGTGTTATCAGCTCAGAATGGTGCTAACCTGGCGGGGGTGAAGAGTTCCTCGCAAAGTTCCACGCCAATACGAGTATCGACGGTGCTGACTACGCAATCACCAAACGGTACTTCAATCTGGCGCTTATAAACGTCAAATCTCAGCACTATAGCATGAGTTCCTCACCTGCTTCATGACCGCCTGGATGATTCTGGGCAAGAAGTGGTCCTCCCATTCATGATGCTTCATTCATGATATAAAGTATCTCATATCGCGGTAGTTACCATCATTCGCAAGCCACATCTTCGGACGAATAAACAGGATCTGCTTGTTGTGGACGATTACCCTGTGATTGTAGGTCACATTCTTGTGCACGACTGGCCTAACGGTTTCGCGTCAGCACATCCTACGTTTACGGGGACCATAATGGTCGAACAGTCTAGCGTGTTAACATGAGCGATCATTAACATCAAGCAAGCGCATCACCAAACTCACTTCCATCCCCGAATGACCCCGGCGATATCCGCCAATACCAGCGCACACACCCCCGTGGTGATCGAGACGCTGATGGATATGAAAATTGGATGCACTTGGGCATCCGGAAAGGCCAGCGCGGTGAGAGTGACCGCGGCATAGATGGCACCGGATGCGCCCAACGAAGGCAGGATTTTCTTTGGTACATGCGGTGGTGCGTCGCCAACGAGGGCAGACGCTGCTGGCGATAACCGCACCGCGGCTTGCTTGGACAGGTGTGACAAAAGCCGGGGGTAAAGCACTTTGGCAGACATGCCATGGCTGACTAGTCCAGAGAACAACCCAGCTGATGGGCACCGGATAAGTACGGTAAGATAGGCTCTGGACAGTGGAAATCGTACCAGAAATGAAGAACGCGAGGAAATGCCACTGGGCGCTCACGTCTGGTTCACGCGACGGGGAAACGCACAAGTAGTGCGTCGCAGCAGCGCCTGGTGTCTTGAATAACGTAACTGCTGGTACCTTGCGAGCCAGCGTCTAACCACTGGGGCAAAACCGGGCAAACGCTTCTCCTTGTAGGTTCGTAGCTTCTGTTGAGCGTTGAACGTTTCCGAACTGTCTCTTGCAACATCGCGTTCAACGATGAAGTACTAATTGCCGAGGGCACCGAGGCGACTTATGAGTCCTACCCATGGACTGTTCGCAGTAGCATGCCCAATTGAGCAGGCGCAATGCTTCGACAAAAAGATGACCGTTTCTTCTAATGCAAACAGAACATGTGGAGAAATTAACAAGTTGTGAAGGTATTCAAGTTCTAGTATATCCGCAGGAACTGAGCGATACGACCGCACCAGACAGGTGTTTGCGAAATGTCACGGGTGGTGGCATATCCACTAATCCATCAATCCACATAAAGTCCTATTACTGCCTTTCGTACGCGAGGCCGGCCTACAGTGATGTCTGTGTTCTTCTGCCACGTATACGGATCGGATTCGTGAGCACCGACGAAGGACTTCTTCTTTTGATCTGCACCTGCTGCTTCGATATCTCACAATGCGCAGTCGACGATTTAGTTGATAGGTGCGTGATTTCTGAGTTCGGCTTAGTGTGACTCTTCTTTAGTCCCTCCCACTTTCACCCGAAACGTATGGACGCGGCCGCGATCGCATGTCATAGCCGTACGAAGAGAGGGGTCGAGAAGCCAGGTAAGGATGGAATAGGGGGTCGGGAGGTTCGCTCGCAGCGAAGACAATCCCTCCAACAAAGTGGCAACAGCGTTGTTCTGCTCTGTTACCATCCAATGTGGAAGTACAGCATTCCTCCTCATGGTGCAAGCGCCGCGAGAATTTACTGTGGAACCTTTGGTCGGACATATAGGTAACGGGATCGCTCGCTGAGGAATAGGTCATCATGGGACGTCATCCAACCTCTGACCATCGGAGCTCATTCCAAAGCTATGGCAGGAACAAGATGATCATCTAATTGATTATCCTATAGTGCGGAGAACACCAAACGGAGGTATTTGAACGAAAATGTGGCTACAGCTGTCGATATGTTTCAGTTGATTCATGCAATAGTAAGGACAGCGGCTCGGATTCAGACTATCTTGTTCCACGACTGCGGTTTTCTTTTGGATGCTTGACAGAGGAAATATTTTTATAACATAGATTCCGACTCGTCCTGCTGTTTGGAACGTATAAAGGGCTGAATGCATCGAGAAAAACACCAGCCTTCAATCGAACGCACCCTCTGTTCTCTGACCCGCGTTCAACTGCTCTACCCACGTTTATCATGCATTTTTCCAAGTCGCTTGTCGCGCTTATCTCCCTCAGCATCGCTGCTGCAGTGGTCATACCAGACGTTGGTGTCCGCGATGCTGCAGTCCTTGTAGACCCTGCTACTCGCTCCACTCTCGACGTCAAGGCTCGCAACCACCACCACCACCACCACCATCTTCAAGCTCGTGACACCACAGAGGAGGACAAGAAGGGACACCATGATTACCATCACCATCACCATGGTCGTGACGTAGCGGATGGGGACAAGAAGAAACACCACCACCACCATCACCCTGCTCGTGACACCGCAGAGGAGGATAAGAAGAAACATCACCACCACCTTGCTCGTGACACCGCGGAGGAGGATAAGAAGAAACACCACCACCACCCTGCTCGCGACATGACGGAGGAGGATAAGAAGAAACACAACCATCACCACCATCACCCTGCTCGCGAGGGTGATGCCGTTGATCACGACTGAGCCTAATGCTCCCAAAGAATGTATTAGTAAGCCTCCTCTTCTTAACCTTGATAGTTCACAGCTAATACTTTCCTCTAGATTTAGTTCATCGCACCTCTCTCAGGATTTCCCACCATTTCGTAAACTTCGTTTTGAGATATGTGCAGCAGTGTTAGGTTGCTGCTCGAATGTGATATTCCCTGTAACAGTTCATCGACCAGATACAGTGTACTTGAACAAACAGATTGCTGCGTTTTCTTCATGTCACCCGTCAGTTAAGGCCACATTAGCACACTAGCTTCAAGACCGATCACATTACATACCTCTTTAGCCCTCGTATCA
>JBBPLO010001524.1:0-10283 GCA_038089835.1 Retiboletus flavoniger | reverse complement strand
CGGCCACGAGCTTGAGGTTCCCCAGGAACCTACAAAGTTACCATCAGCGGCGAGGACCGAAAGAGATTTAGCTAAGTAGAAAAGAAAAAGGGAATACGCAAAGAGAATACGTGACCGAGTCTCGTATCGTAACATCAGGTATGCCGTTGCTACCCCGTGTACTGCCTTCCCGGTTCCCCCCGCTTCTTCATCCTTCTATGACATTCCATGGAACCATTGTATTATTAGATATGACTCATCATGACTCAGCCCTTATCTCGCTGACTCACTCCTTATCTTCGACACTGACGCGTCCCCTTACGTAACCCTCTTGGTAGCTCTATTTAAACCTCACGCTCTCGCTTGTATTTCCTTAGCTTAGTCTTCTCAGAATACTATGAGTTACTTGGCCTCCTCGCCCCTCTCGTCGTCATCCGTAGTGACACACTAAGGGCTTAGGGCACTCCCCGAAAGTCTCTTTCTTCGACCTTAGTCTAGGATCTAGGGAATCCCCTTAGACTCCTACCCTTAGACTCTGTGGGTCTTCCCAACAAGTAACCTCCACCTCCGGCTGTAGGCATTGGACCTATGCTTGTCTACGTACTAGGCACTAGACCTATATGCATTGTACCTCGAAGTCCTCTCTCATCGTACTCTCCTAAGTCCACCTCGTTCATCCCACATCAAGGCAGTTAACTCACCCGAGATCCCATCGGTTCCAGCCCGATGTAACACGCGGCCCCCAATTCGCCTCCGCCTTCTCCAAGGAACTTGCCCGTATCCTCAACTACAAACTCGCACTCTCCACCACCTTCCACCCACAAACGGATGGAGAAACCGAACGGGTAAACCAAGAGATAGAAACCTATCTCCGCATTTTCTGCAGAGATTCCCCCGCCTCATGGGCAGATTGAATTCCTCAAGCGGAATTCACGCACAATCACCGACCCCACTCTGTCACCAACCAATCTCCATTCTTCCTCCTCATGGGCTATGAACCTAACCCTCTACCCACTATAGTCCCGTCCACCCAAGTCCCCGCCGTCGAGGTCAGACTCCAACAACTGACCTCAGCATGCAATGAAGCCCTCGCCTCCCACGAACTAGCCTGCCAAACTATGGCAGCAAGAACACGTCACCCCTTCACCCCATTCAAAAAGGGCGACCAGGTTTGGCTAGAAGCTCGTAATCTCTGCCGAGAACTCGCTAACCCCAAATTCTCTCCCAAAAGAGAAGGACCCTTTGTTATCTCTGACGTCCTCTCCCCTATCACATACAGGCTAAAACTTCCGACGACATGGAAGATCCACCCCGTCTTCCATGCTTCTCTCTTATTGCCCTATCAGCAGAATGCTATCTATGGCCCGCATTTCAAAAAGAACCCACCAGATCTCATCGGTGGACAGGCGGAGTTTGAGATAGAAAAGATCATACAGCATAAAGGCACTTCGGATAAGCGTCATTACCTAGTTTGGTGGAAAGGATACTCTGCCAATGATGACTCCTGGCTCCCCGAAAGGGAATTCAAACACGCACGGACCACCCTATCTGCGTATAAGAAGGCAAACCCCCGCGCCTTCTCTACTTAGTTTCTCTCTCTCTCTCTCTCCTCCCCTCATCATAATACCAAAAAAGAACTAAACAAAAAGAAAACCGTCATGAACACCATCCCCACCTTCTCCGTATCTCTGTCTATTTCCACTGTTTCCTCTCTACATTCATCTCCTCCTATCTCTTCCCCTCTCGCTGACAACGTTACCTCCGCTGAGGACTTGTCCACTACCATAGAGTCCATAGCTTCCCATGCCTCCATCGTTTATGATCCCCTTTCGTCCCCTCCACAGGTCCCTGACTCCCCGCTCCCTCTAGAAGGCCACTTGCCTTCACCAGAACTCCCACCGGTCTCCTTTGCCACCATCACTCCCGCTCCCATCCTCAGCGTGGATATTCCCCTGTATGCACATCGCATGTGTGAAGACTACCCCTCTCATGAGGACATGCAAGAACTAGCATCTGCCCTCACCGACTCCCACCTGATGATCCCATTGCAGTCCTTCGTCGAGGACGCTTCCCCCATTGAGCTTATCTCTAAGCTCTATCTACAGATCGCTCGTCTAAGTCTCATCCCTCCATGACCCTCCGCCGCCGAACTGGCCCTCCTAGGGACCATCATCTCCTTGATCCATCGAGAAGCACGCACCACCGTCCTCACTCTTGGGTACCAACTCGGCGCCCTCGAATTCTTTCAGGACCTAGACAGATATCAATGGGAGATGGCCACTCATCAAGCCGACCGACACCGCGCTGCCTCGTCCTCCTCCTCCCTCGCTACCCCACTCAACAAGGAAGAGTTAAACTTCCTCAAACGAGCTGAGGCTATGTGGACCGGTAACAATGGACGTACTCCCCTCCCTCCTTCTCACCCACACTATAGAGAAGTGTGCTATGAATGCCACAGACTCAGTCACTTTCGGACCGACTGCATGGTATACCAATGCCCCAGTTGTCTTCAGTTCGCCCCCAGACATCCGCAGACTTGCTGCCCTTTGTGACGATCTCCCGCACCTATCACATCCTCTTCATCCTCCTCTCGGAACTTGCAGTCCCCCACTACCCACAGGAACAGGCATACACACCCTCCTCCTGCAATCCCAGTTCCTCCCCCTCGTCGACGAACAAACAGGTACCCCCATCACCGAACATCCCCCGTCAAAACCCACGACTACAGTAACGATGACTGCGATGACATCTTTGATGACGCAGCTTACGCTAACATGACCGGATCCCCCGGAGCAGGATATATTGACCTTTAGGGAGTAAGGGTCATCAGGGACTCCCACCTTAACAGGGGGGTAATGTTACGATACGAGACTTGGTCTCCTATCCTCTTTTCTTTTACTTTAACTTAGTTATGTCTCATTCGGTCTTCACGGCCTTCAGACCTTAGGTACGCCATTGCTACCCCATGTACCACTTCCCTGGTTCCTTTCTGCTTCTCCGTCCTTCCATGACATTCCATGGAACCGTTGTATTATTAGATATGACTCGTTGTGACTCAGCCCTTATCTCGCTGACTCACTCCTTATCTCTGACACTGATGCGTCCCCTTACGTAACCCTTCTGGTAGCAGTATTTAAACCTCGTGCTCTCACTTGTATTTCCTTCAGCTTAGTCTTCTCGAATACTACGAGTTACTTGGCCTCCTCGCTCCTCTCGTCGTCATCCGCAGTGACACCACTAAGACTTGAGGGCACTTCCCCGAAAGTCTCTTCGTCCTTCGTCCCGAGTCCAAGGAAACCCCTTGAACTCAGACCTCAGACTCCGCGGGTCTTCCCAACAAGTAACCTTGCCCTCCGGCTGTAGGCACTAGACCTATGCTCGTCCTCATACTAGGCATTGGACCTGTACTCGTTGTACCTCGAAAGTCCTCTCTCATTGTACCTTCCTAAGTCCACCTCGTTCGTCCTACATTGAGGCAGTTAACTCACTCGAGACCCTGTCAGTTCTAGCCCGACGTAACACATATGGGAATATTCTAAGGGTACCTCTGGAGTCTTGGAGTTGAGCTTCTGAGCGAGATAACGTTGGAGTTGGTGAGTACGAGACTGGAGATGGGTTTGGAGGGTCGGAGTGGACTTGGTGAAAATCCAGGATATGACATCCTCAGGTAAAGGAGATCTGCTGTACAGAGCAAAGACTGTAACTGGACCACAACCAGACCCACTGTGATAGAGTCTTTTGTGACTCACATACGCTTGTCTGGCATAGAAATAAGGATAAAGTTGCTACCCTGATAGAGCACCATGGAACTTACTGGCAGAGTGTTTGCCCAGTGTATTCAGTGCACAACAGCATTGACAGGTTCATGTGATTACCTGAGATGTCATGACATAGCATTAGAAGTTTAATCCATTGCCATTAAACTTTGTGCTATTCTTGCCGCTTTAAGGAAAAGATTTACAAGAGTTTTAACCTTTCATTATCTGTCACCCCTTTCCTGCATTCAGCTGTACAGAATAATTCCCTAGCAAAGTGCCCATCATTCCTCATCAAAAGAGATACCACCAGTCTCTTGTTCACCTCCATTCTTGAGACACGGAAGAACATCCATATCTTCGTACCAAACTATACTTAAGAGTTTTACGTACTCGATTAATTTGTAGATAAGATGGTTACATACTGCGAATCTCGATCTTGCATATCAGGAAAAGAAGCTCCTGCACATTGGAAACAATGGGTTCTTTTTGATGACACAGAAGATGAAGAAGACATGATTTCCTACCTCATATGTACTAGATGTAGTAACTCCTGTAAATGAAAAGCACAAGGAGGTCATCTATGTTACATGGAAGCATATCACCCAGAAGAAGAAGACACTTCCATTAATCAAAGTCTTTACCCAACTGAACAAGATTTTTGGAAAGATTCTGTGAAGCCACAGTGTGCTCCAGAAGTTCAGTACAAGATTAATGTTCCATCGCCTGTTGAGAAGAAAGAAGAAAATATTTCTCCTCCAGTCACCAAGGTTGTAGTGAAGCTGCTAAGTGCTCCTACATTATCACCAATGACTCCTGATCCGATTGTATCAAAGAAATTGAGATCTAGAAAGTCAAAAAAAGGGTCCAAGAAGTCATCAGTTGCTATTCGTAGCTCAACTTCTGTTCTCCCCTTCTTCTCCTTTCCATCTGAGTCCAATGACCATGACGATGAAGAAACCACCCAACACAAGAGAATTCCTCTCTTCCACCAATCAAAGAAATTCACCCCTGAGACATTTATGAAATAGAAATCTCCAATTGGTTAACTATCCATACAAAAGATACCGACATTAATAGTTGACCAGAAGCACCATCTTGGAAAGATATTCATAAATGGGAAGATGAAAATCTTTATGAAAACCATTCTTTCACAATACACCCACTAGATCGTCACCAAGTAGATACTATTAAATGGGAACAACACATTGATAGTTATTCTACATCCGATCTTGAACCACCTGAGTTGCCACATCCTCAAGAGATTATGGTATACCATGAGTTCTGGGATAAACAATGGAATTAAGAAATCCTAACACTTTCTGCATGGAAAGGAGCTCAGCGATTGGGACCCAGGCGACAACCCCTTTGACATCCATTACATCAAGTGCCAAAACTTGTGTGCATGAGCCATCATGCGGTGTGGCTTGACTGAAGACCTTGACAACAAGGGGCTGTGTGGCATATCCATCCTTTGCTCGTGTCTTGAGTACTCATTCCAGATCACAGCTTCATGTTCAAGGACAGGATGTGTTATGCATAGTGTATGAGGAAAGACTAGGGCTCGAGGAGTGACAACTATCAGGTGATACTCATGGAGAGACTGACGTCTAATAGAAGTTCAAAAGAATTCTGGGAGTTCTAGGGAGTTGCTTAGACTAGGAGGTGTTCTTAAGGCTAGTTAAGAACTTCTGGAACTTGGGGGCAGAGGGGAGACTCAAGATGATATGCTAATATTGTGCAGATTGAGAATAGGGAACTTTACAGGGTTGGAACGTAACTACTTATAAGACAGGGAAAAAGTGCATGGGAAATGGAAGTCTATGGAAGGGAGTGGAAATAACTACATGTGAGAGAATCTAGTTAGGAGCGGTGTCTATGGCAACAGTCATAGTAAGAGGATGATCTAATGGTAAGCAACAAAGGAATATCAAAGAGGGGCTGCATAAGAACAGGAAAGCTGACCATGTGCGAGGTAATCGTCTACCTCTCCAAGAGAGGATGGAAGCGAAGTGAATGACAAGCAAAGTTCAATGATGAGGAAGAAAAACCGTAACATTACCCCTTTTGTATAGTTGAGCCCCAGGCTCAACAGTTAGCCCATCCCAACCAAAGGTGTCACCTAAGGGAGGTCCGAGGCCTGAAAATGGTGCTCTGCTGCGATATGGATGCAATCTCAAATGGGCAGTTAGCAATGATGTGCCCAGGTTCATGGCAATGGCCACACTTGCGATGGAGGCAGAAGTGGTCTGTATGGCCCCAGTTGTTGCAGAAGCCGCATTGGAAAAGGAGACAGTGACCTGCATTATGTCTGGGGGCATACTCATGGCAGTGAGGGCACTTGTAGTAGACACAATCCTGTTTATAGTGACCAGAACGATCACATTGAAAGCATTGGGTGGTGGGAGTCACTGGAGGAAGGTGGAGGGCATCAGGAAGAGGGAGGACTTGAAAGGGAGAAGATATGATGGTGTTCCCATTTAGCATGACCAATGTCTGAGGTGAGGTGGTCACCGGGAAAATGGGGGCGCAGGGTTCCTCCATCTCCTCTTCACTGGATTCCTCAGAGGTGGCTATGATGGTAGGAGTGTCTGGAGGGGGGATGACAATCAGGAGGTTAGGGCTGTGGGGGAGCGAGGTGGGGGAATAGGAAGGGGGAGTGGTCTGGGTTGAGCTAATAAAAAAGATTCAATGGATTGGGTGTACTGGTCATGTTGATTTTGGGAAAGGGAGGATAAAATGCAATGCATGGTGGAGTAGATAAGTCTGTGGTGAATCTCTTTGGTGTAAGAACCAAAGCCATGAAGTGAGAGGGCAGTGAGCGAATGGTGGTGGGCCTCGGTCATGGCGAAGTGAAGGGTGGGGTCAGGTGGGGTAAAAGATTCAGCAAGATGGAGGGCGGAGGCAACTGTATGATATGTGTAAATTAATGAGTGGGTCACTTTGTCCTCAGGGAAGAGAGGGTGAAGCTCAATCACATGGGCGAGCATGGGGGTCTTGAGGATGGCTGTGAATAGAGAGAGCCTGTTGTGTTTCGGAAGAAATCCAGGAAAGGCTTGCTGTGATCATAAGAGCGATCACGAGGAGGATGAGGAGGATGTAGGGGAGGAGGTGGTTGTTGTAAAAGAGGAGGACATCATCAAGAAAGAAGAGGAAGGTGAGGGGCATACACTTTAAGGTTGTAAGGTGATACTCACAGAGAGACCGATGTCTTACAAGCTTGATTGGCCTAGAGGGAGTGTTGTCGTTTATAGGTGGAAAGGATTTTGGCTGTGTGACAGAGATCTGACTTGGGTTCCCAGGTGTCTTCCAAGCATGGGTAGCCTTTCCATGATGTCAGGAATTGTCACTTAGTTTTTGGACCCTTGTGACTGCAGATTACCTCAACTTCATATTCTTCTTCTCAGTTAATGATGTTAGGCAGTGGCTTTAGGAACAGAGCGCCATAAGCTTGGGTAATCCGATATGGGGATAGAAGGGCCACATGGAAGGTGTTGTGGATGCGCCATGTGGGGGGTAACTGAAGTTTGTAAGATACCGGAGATAGGATGTGGGTGATTTCAAAGGGACTGTAGCATTTCAGAGTTAATTTCCATGATGGAAGTTGGAGGCGGAGATTGGTCGCTTCGAGCCAAACCTGGTCTCCAACTTTCCATGGAAAGAAGCTGCAGAGAGATCAGGAGGAGATCAATTTTCGGGCAGATTTGTGAGCAGCGAGGGCTTCTTTTTGATTCTCGTCAAGAATCGCTAGGTGATCTTTGAGGGCAGGGATGAAGGTTTTTCCCAGGGGGGGGAAGGTTCTTGGTTCATAGCCATAGAGTAGGGAGAATGGGGATTTCTGGGTGGATGAGTGGGGTGCTGAGTTGTGATGGAATTCTGCAGAAGATAGAGCTGTTGACCAGGAGTGGGAGTTGTTGGCACAGAAGATGTGTAGGTAAACTTTGAGTTCCTGATTCGTCCGTTCAGTTTGGCTGTCAGTCTGGGGGTGGTATGCAGATGATAGGCGAATGTTGTATTTGAGTAAATGAGCAAGTTCGAGAGCGAAGGCAGAGGCAAATTGAGGGCCACAATCGGATATAATGGAATTGTAGAGGCCAAATCATTTGAAGACATTGTTGAAAAAAAGGAGGGCCACTCTGGCAGCATCTATGGTTTTTGAGCAGGAGAGGAGTACTACCCCCTTTGTAAGGCCATGGTCGACCATGACCATGATAGAGTCAAAGGTGTGGGGCAGCGGAAGGTTAGTGATAAGGTCGACCGAGAGTTGGCAAAAGGGAAGGGGGGAGGTAGAGGTGATAGGAAGGAGAGGGGGGTATGAAGGATGGGTGTTGACTTTGTTCTGTTGGCAGTTAGGGTAGCCTGTGATGAAGTGTTTGACGAAGGTGGCTAGACCTGGCCACCAGAAGTCTCCTTTGAGGATGGTTTTGGTGTTACGATCCACGGTGGATCGCCCTTTTTCCCTCTCTTTTCTTTTACTTAGCTAAGTCCTCGTTCCTCCTTATCTCGTATCTCAGACTTAGGAACTCCGTTTATGCCTTGAGTTCCACTTCCCCGGTTCCTCCCGTTCCGTCTTATCTCAGAACCGTTGTATTATTAGGACTGACTCATCGTGACTCATCCTTATCTACTGCGGATGACTCACTCCTTATCTCGGGCTTACTAGAAGCCCTTTACCTAATGTCTTGGCGTTTGTACTTATATCACTCCCTCTGCCTGTACCCTTTCCTTAGCTTAGTCTACTCAATTCTACGAGCTCTAAGCCCACTCCTCACTCCTCTCGTCGTGGTCTGTTATCCACACACTGAGACTACAGGTCATCCCTAGGTCTCCACTTTGAACCTTTGTCCCGGACTTAAGAAATCCCCTTGAAGTCCAACTTACAGGCCGGTTGTGTGCTGTTTCCGTTCTAAGGGATCTCCCTTGAATGCGTGTCTCCGAAGACTTCTGTCAGAACACCTGAGTATCCTCCTTCGTCTTTGTACCCACTCGAGCTCACTTTGAGTCCCCGCTGGTATTCCATAGCCCAGCGTAACATTTGGTGTGGAAAATGCCCATATGGCCAGTAAGTGGGGAAGAGTGGATGGTATGCAGTAGTGAAGATCTGGTGGGTGGTGGGACATACATTTGATGGCGAAAGAATAGGTGACCATGTTCAAAGTCCAATCAGAGGTGAGTGATCAGGGGAATAAGGGGGATGATGAGGAGATGGCTTCCAGTGCTCGAATGACCAGTGGGTCAGAAGGTGTGGAAGACTTGATGAGGTCTGTGAGGGTGAGATTGAGTGCATTGATGACGAGGGGTTCAGGGATGATGGGGGAGTTGATGTTATCAAGGGAGGTATCTACATGATCACAGCGAGAAAGAGCATCAGCCAGTTCCATCTTGGTGCTGGGGGTGACTTTCCAAATGATGTCAAAGTCTTGGAGGAAGAGGGCCCATCAAGCCTGTCATCAGGATAGTTTACGGGGGTTGCACAGATAAGAAAGGTTTTTGTGATCAGTGATGATGGTGGTGGAATGAGTGGTGCATTGCAGGTGATGATGCCATTCGGAGAGGGCAAGAATAACTGCAAGAAGTTCTCAGTCGTAGATGTCATAGTTACACTTGGTGGGGGTGAGGGTCTTTGAGAAATAGGCTAGAGGACGAAGGTCTCCATTGAGATCAGGTTGCATGAGGACTGCGCCCATAGTGGACAGAGAGGCATCGGTCATAACAGAAAACAGTTTAGAGGGATTGGGAAGAGCAAGAACTGGGGTGGAGCAGAGAGTGGAGATGAGAGAGTGGAACACTTTTGCTGAAGGGGAGTCCAATTCCAGGTTTCATTTTTCTTGGTTAGGAAGACTAGGGGGGCAATGATGTTGGAGAAATTGGGGATGAACTTCTGATAAAAATTGGCAAATCTGATGAACAATCTAATGCTGGTGATGGTAGTGGGAGGTTTCCAGTCTTTGAGGGCAGAGAGTTTGTGGGGGTCCATTTGTACTTCCCCATTTCTGATGATAAGACCCAGATACTCCATGGTTGGGGAGTCGAAAGAGCATTTGGAAAGTTTGACAGAGAGGTTGTGTTTGCATAGGCAAAGGAGGACACGTCAGGTATGTTTGTGGTGGAGAGAGAGAGAGCTTTTAGTGCAGATGCCTAGATCATCCATATAGATCTTTAGCCATTGTTCAGCAATCATGTCTGTGAAGATGTGGTTCATGAATGATTGGAAGGTGGAGGGGGCATTGGAAAACCTGAAGAACATCACT
Organism: Retiboletus flavoniger; assembly: GCA_038089835.1. NCBI lineage: Eukaryota > Fungi > Basidiomycota > Agaricomycetes > Boletales > Boletaceae > Retiboletus > Retiboletus flavoniger. The sequence goes on along the minus strand of JBBPLO010001524.1, from coordinate 298 downwards.
CTAGATTCAAAGAGTCCAAGGGGGGTGATGAATGCTGCCTTTGTTACGCGTAGCGTACTAAGGAGGGCTCGAGGTGGCGAGAGTCATCTACAGGCGATACTCACGAAGAGACCGACGTCTGATAGAGACTTAAGACAAGGAGACTACCCTAGAATCGCTAGGATAGTTGAGCTCAGAGGGACTTGGGATGACTCAAGAGATACGCTAATATTGCGCAGATCAAGAATAGGGAGCTGGGGTACAGGAGTAGCGAGTTTGATATACGAGAAAGAAAGGGAGACTTCCCACGCACGGACCA
>JBBPLO010001523.1:0-10298 GCA_038089835.1 Retiboletus flavoniger | reverse complement strand
GGGCTGTGCTGATCGTAGAATAGATCGGGAGGAGGAGGTGGAGGAGGGGGTGGAGGGGTTCGGAGAAGAAGGTGAGGACATTGTCGATGAAGAACAGTAGGCTGGGAGGGGGCATATACAATGTTTGCAAGGCGATACTCACAGAGAGACCGACTTCTTGCGAACACTGTTTTTCTTCTAGAGGGAATGACGGTATTTATAGTCAGAGAGAATTTTGGCCATGTGACGAAGGTTTGACTTGGGTTCCCAGGTATCTTCAGAGCAAGGATAGCCCTTCCATGAGATTAGGAACCATCGCTTAGATCAGGGTCCCTTGTGACTGTGGATTGTTTCAACTTCATACTCTTCTTCTTGGTTAACAATGTCCGGTGGTGGTCGGAGGAATAGAGTGCCATAGGCTAAGGTAGTTCGGTAAGGGGATAGAAGGGCTGCATGGAAGACATCGTGAATGCGCCATGTGGGGGGTAGTTGGAGTTTGTAGGACACCAGGGATAAGACGTGAGTGATTTCAAATGGGCCGTAATGCTTTGGAGCAAGTTTCCTGGATGGGAGTTGAAGGTGGAGATTAGTGGCTTCCAACCAGACTTGGTCTCTGACTTTCCAAGGAGAGAAACTATGGCATGATTGGGAAGATATTAATCTTCAGGTGGATTTGTGGGTGGCAAGGGCTTCTTTTCTGTTCTCGTCCAGGGTTGTTAAGCAGTCTTCGAGTGCGGGGATGAAGGTTTGGCCCAGTGGGGGGAAGGTCCTTGGTTTGTAGCCATACATTAGGGAGAATGGGGATTTCTTGGTGGAGGAGTGGGGGGCGGAGTTGTGGTGGAATTCTGCGGAGGATAAGGCTGTCGACCAGGAATGAGGTTGGTTGGCACAGAAGATACGTAGGTAGATTTCGAGTTCTTGGTTTGTTCACTCAGTTTGGCCATCAGTCTGAGGGTGGTAGGCGGATGATAAGCAGATGTCGTATTTCAGTAATCGAGTGAGTTCAAGGGTGAAGGCTGAGGCGAACTAAGGACCTTGGTCAGATATGATGGAGTCATAGAGGCCAAATCTCTTGAATACATTGTCAAAAAAAAGGAGGGCTACACCAGCAGCGTCAATGGTTTTAGAGCAGGGAAGGAGAATGACCCCCTTAGTAAGACCATGGTCGACCACGACCATGATGGAGTCATAGGAGTTGGATGGGGGGAGATCAGTGATGAGGTCCATGGAAAGTTGGTGGAATGGGATGGGGGAGTGGGAGGGGATGGGAATGAGGGGGGGGATGGGATGGATGGGTGTTGACCTTACTCTGTTAACAGGTTGGGCAGCCCATGATGAAGTATTTGACAAAAGTTGCTAGACCCAGCCACCAGAAGTCATGTTCCAAGGCAGATTTGCTGTGAAAGATGCCCATATGGCCTGTCAGTGGGGAGGAGTGGATAGCGTGTAGGAGAGGGGATCTGGCAGCAGGTGGTACATACATATTTTGGTGGAAGAAGAGATGGCCGTTTTCAAAAGACCGGTCAAAGGCGAGGGAGTGAGGGAATAGAGGGGAGGAGGAGGAGATGGCTTCCAGTGCACGCATGACCAGGGGGTCCGAGGGTGTGGAGGATTTGATAAGGTCAGTGAGGGTGAGATTGAGTGCGTTGATGATGAGGGGTTCAGGGATGATGGGAGAGTCTGTGTTATCGAGAGATGTATCTATGTGATCTCGACGGGAAAGAGTGTCTGCTGGTCCCATCTTGGTGCCTGGGGTGACTTTCCAACCAATATTGAAGTCTTGAAGGAAGAGGGCCCATCAAGCTTGTCGTCGAGACAGTTTGTGGGGGTCCCATAGGTAAGAGAGGTTCTTGTGATCAGTGATGATGGTGATGGGGTGAGCGGCACACTGCAGGTGGTGATGCCATTTGGAGAGGGCGAGAATGACAGTGAAAAGTTCTCAGTCATAGATGTCATAGTTTCGCTTGGCGGGGGCAAGAGTCTTTGAGAAATAGGCTAAAGGGTGAAGGTCCCCATTGGGGTCAGGTTGCATGAGGACTGCGCCTGTGGCAGATAGAGAGATGTCGGTCATGACTGAAAATGGTTTGGAGAGATTGGGAAGAGCAAGGACAGGTGCAGAGCAGAGAGCAGAAATGAGGGAGTGGAATGCTTTCTGTTGGAGGGGGGTCCAGTTCCAGGCTTCATTTTTTTTGGTGAGGAAGACTAGGGGGGCGACGATATTGGAGAAACCAGGGATGAATTTCCTGTAAAAATTGGCAAATCCGATGAATGATCTGATGCCAGTGACCATGGTGGGAGGTTTCCAGTCTTTGAGGGTGGAGAGTTTGTGAGGGTCCATTTGTACCTTGCTGTTTCCGATGATGAGGCCGAGATATTCCATGGTTGGGGAGTCAAAGGAGCATTTGGAGAGTTTAACAGAGAGGTTATGTTCTCATAGGCAAAGAAGGACATGTCGAGTGCGTTCATGGTGGAGTGAGAGAGATCCCTTAGTGCAGATACCTAGGTCGTCCATGTATATCTTTAGCCAGCATTCTGTGATCATATCTGCAAAGATGTGGTTTATGAATGCCTGGAATGTCAATGGGGCATTGGAGAATCTGAAGAACATCACCCTGGGTTCAAAGAGTCCTAGGGGGGTGATGAATGCTGCTTTCCACTGATCAGATTCGCGGATTCGGATGTTGTTATATCCCCAATGGATATCCATCTTAGTGAAATGGGTGGCATCTTTCATGTCGTCCAGGAGGTCTGAGATGAAAGGTAAGGAGTAGGCATTTCGGATAGTATGGGAGTTCAAATAGCGATAGTCTTGACATGGACAGAGGGTCCCATCTTTCTTGGGAATGAAGAAAAAAGGGGAGGCTTGGGGGGATTTAGAGGGGACGATACGACCCATCTTGAGATGCTCTTCAATGAATTCTTTGAGGGATTCCTTCTTTTTGGAGTTCAGAGAGTAGATCTTGGCAATCTTTGGGATGAAGGAGTCTTTGAGGTTGATGGTATGATCGAAGGAGTGATGGGCGGGGAGGATGTTATGGGTGGATTCAGCAAAAACATCAGTGAAGTCTTTGCAGAAGTCTGGGACTGTGTTACGCTGGGCTAGGGGGTACCAGCGGGGACTCGAGGTAAGCTTTAAGGGACGAGAAGACGAAGGAGGATACTCGGGAGTTCCGACAGAAGTCTTCGGAGACTCGCGTTCAAGGGGATTCCTTAGAACGGTTACAGCGCTCGAACGGCCTGAGAGTTGGTCTTCAAGGGGATTCCTTAAGACCGGGGCGAAGGTTCAAAGTAGAGACTTAGGGATGACCTGTAGTCTCAGGATGTGGATAACAGACCACGACGAGGGACGAGGAGTGAACTTAGAAGCTTGTAAATTCGAGTAGACTAAGCTAAGGAAAGTACAGGCGATAGTGAGGGTTTAAATACGGTCTGCCAAAGGTTACGTAAGGAGGACGCGTCAGCGTCCGAGATAAGGAGTGAGTCAGCTAGATAAGGGGCTGAGTCACGATGAGTCATAGCTAATAATACATCGGTTCCGTAGAAGGTCGTGGAACGACGGAGAAGCGGAAGGAACCGGGGAAGCGGTACGCGGGGCAGCGACGGCGTACCTAGAGTCCGAGGGCAGTGAGGACGAAAGGAGACATAGCTACGCGTGAAGTTCAAAGAGAAGAAAAGAAAGAAATAGGGGACCGTGTCTCGTATCGTAACATTACCCCCCTGTTAAGGGGGAGACCCTGTCGACCCTTATCCTTAAAGGTCAATATACCCCGCTCCAGGGGATCCGGTCATGTTAGCGTAAGCCGTTTCATCAAAGACGTCATCCACATCGTCGTTACCGTAGTCAATGGCTTCGACGGGGGAAGTCCTACGGCGAGGGCGACGGTTGGTTCGTCGGCGTGGGGGAGGAACTGGGACTGCAGGAGTAGGGTTGGGCCGTCTGTTCCTATGGGTGACGGGGGATCGCGAGCCCCGGGAGGAGGATGAAGAGGATGGGACAGGCGGGGGAGGTCGGCGCAGAGGGCAGCGGGTTTGGGTATGCCTGGGTGCGAACTGTAGACAGAGGGGGCACTGATAGACCATGCAGTCGGCCTGAAAGTGGCCGAGTCTGTGGCATTCATAGCACGCCGTGTGGTATCGTGGGTGAGTAGGGGGGAGTGGAGTCCGGCCGTCATTGCCGGTCCACATGGCTTCGGCGCGCTCCAAGAACGCGAGTTCTTCCTCGTTGAGAGGGGTGGCGAGGGAGGAGGAAGACGAGGTAGCGCGGCGTCGGTCGGCCTGGCGAGTGGCCATCTCCCGTTGGTACCTGTCAAGGTCCTGAAAGAATTCGAGGGCGCCGAGTTGGTACCCGAGGGTGAGGATGGTGGCGCGAGCTTCTCGGTGGATGGAGGATAATACGGATCCGAGAAGGGCGACCTCGGCGGCCGAGGGACGAGGGGGTATGAGGCTTAGGCGGGCGATCTGTAGGTAGAGCTTGGAGATAAGCTCTATGGGGGAGGCGTCTTCGATGAACGCCTGGAGAGGGATCATCAGGTGTGAGTCCGTCAGGGCGGAGGCGAGTTCCTGCATGTCCTCGCGGGAGGGGTAATCTTCGCGCATGCGGTGTGCGTAGAGGGGGACGTCTACGCTGAGGATGGGAGCGGGGGCGATGGTGGAGAAAGAGACTGGTGGGAGTTCTGGTGAAGGTGTGCGGCCTTCGGAGGGGAGCGGGGAGCTAGGGATAGTGACGGGGGACGAGAGCGGGTCGTACACGACTGAAGAGTGCGAAGTTATAGATTCTATGGTAGCGGACAAGTCCTCAGCGGAGGTAACATTGTCAGCGAGAGGAGAAGAGATAGGGGGAGACGAACGTAGAGACGAGATAGTAGAGATAGAAAGGGAGACGGGAGAGATGGTGACGGTGTTCATGACGGTTTTTGTTTGTGTTGTTTTCTTTTTGTACTACGAGGGGAGAGGGGAGAGAGAGAGGGGAACTAAGTAGGGAAGGCGCGGGGGTTTGCCTTTTTGTACGCGGACAGGACGGTCCGTGCGTGTTTGAACTCTTTTTCGGGAAGCCAGGAATCATCATCGGCGGAGTATCCTTTCCACCTGACCAGATAGCGACGCTTATCCGAAGCGCCTTTGTGTCTCACGATCTTTTCGATCTCAAACTCCGCCTGGCCGCCGACGAGATCCGGCGGGTTCTTTTTGAAATGGGTGCCATAAATGGCGTTCTGCCGATAGGGTGATAAGAGGGAAGCATGGAAGACCGGGTGGATCTTCCACATGGGTGGGAGTTTTAATCTGTATGTAACGTGGGAGAGGACGTTAGTGATAATGAAGGGTCCTTCTCTCTTTGGGGCAAATTTTGGATTAGCAATCTCTCGGCGGAGATTGCGAGCTTCGAGCCAAACCTGGTCGCCCTTTTTGAATGGGGTGAAGGGGCGGCGTGTTCTTGCTGCCATTGTTTGGCGAGCTAGTTCGTGGGAAGCGAGGGCTTCGCTCCGTGCGGCGGTGAGCTGCCGGAGTCTGATCTCGACGGCGGGTACGTCAGTGGAAGGGACTACAGTGGGGAGAGGGTTAGGTTCGTAACCCATGAGGAGGAAGAAAGGGGATTGGTTGGTGACCGAATGGGGACGATGGTTGTGCGTGAATTCCGCTTGCAGGATTCGGTTGACCCATGAGGCGGGGGCTTCTCTGCAGAAGATGCGGAGATAGGTCTCGACTTCTTGGTTTACCCGTTCGGTTTCTCCGTCCGTTTGCGGGTGGAAGGCGGTGGAGAGCGCAAGTTTGTAATTGAGGATGCGTGCAAGCTCTTTGGAGAAGGCGGAGGCGAATTGAGGGCCACGATCTGAAATGATGCGGTCAGGGAGTCTGAAGCGAGAGTATACTTTGTGGGCGAAGAGGGTTGCTATTCCGGCGGCTGTGATAGATTTTTTTGTGGGGCAGAGAATTACCCCCTTTGTAAGTCCGTGGTCGACCACGACCAGGAGACTATCGAACCCCTCGGAGGGGGGTAGATCCGTGATGAGATCACAGGAAATCTGTTGGAAAGGACGGGAGCAGGTGGAGCGAATGGGGGTGAGCGGAGGTGTGGTTGGGTGCGTGTTGGTCTTATTTTGTTGGCACACGGCACAACCAGAGACGTAGGAGCGGATATATGCGGCCATGGCGGGCCACCAATATTCGGAGCAGACGAGTTGGCGGGTTTTTTGGATGCTGGGATGGCCGGCAGAGGGGTGGTCGTGGTGTTTGGCTAGGATAGCCTGGCGGGCGTCGGGCGGGGCGTAGACACGACCGTTGAAAGTAAGCAGGCCGTCTATGGTTTGCCACGGAGAGAGGCGGGAGCGAAAGCCTCCGGCGACAGGGACGGCGGGGTTGAGTGATTGGATGGCCGCGAGGGCGGTCGCATCGGTTTTGCATCCTTCTTTAATTTGGGACGCGAGGAGGGTATCGACGGAGGCGACGAAGAGGTCCGCGGGTAGGAGAGTGACGTCGGTGTTATCGGCGTCACAGGTGTCGTGATCCGTTCTTTGGGAGAGGGCATCAGGACCAGCAAGTTGGGGGGCGGGGGTGTAGGAGAATTGGAGGTCGAAGTCGGCTAGGTCTAGGAGCCAGCGGGCTTGTCGGTGGTTGAGGTTTTGGGGTTTTTGGAAGTAAGTGAGGTTTTTGTGGTCGGTGAAGACCAGGACGGGGAAAGGGGAACCGCGGAGGTAGTGTTTCCATGCTTGGAGGGTGCGGATGACTGTGAGGAGTTCGCGGTCGTGGATGTCATAGTTTCGTTCCGCGGGGAGGAACGATTGGGAGATGTACGAACAGGGTTTCCATTCCCCATTCTCGTCGAGCTGTTGGAGAATACCTCCAGTGGCGAACTTGGAGGCGTCGGTTGCGATGGCGAATTGGGCTCCCGAGTTTGGGAGGCGTAGGACTGGTTGTTGGAGGAAACGACTTTTGAGGTCGTCGAAAGCTTTCAAACACTCTGGGGTCCATGCCCAGGGTTGTGTCTTCTTCGTCAGGTCGATCAGGGGGTGGGCGACCGTGGAGTAGTCGGCAATAAACCGTCTATAGAAGTTAGCAAATCCGAGGAAGGATCGGACCTGTTTCACAGTGGTGGGTACGGGCCATTTGTTGATACCCTCGAGTTTGACCGGGTCCATGGCGGCATGGCCCGGTTTGATGATCATGCCGAGGTATTCGACCTCGTCGGTGGCAAACTTACATTTCTCTAGTTTGAGATGGAGGTCTAGTTCGAGCATCCTTTGGAGGACGCGTTTGGTGCGCTCGGTATGGGAGGCATCGTCTGGGGAGAAGATGAGCAGGTCATCCATGTAGATGATTAGCCATCCTTCGGCGATCATGTCGCGGAATGAATTGTTCATGAACCTCTGGAACGTCGCGGGAGAGTTAGTAAGCCCAAAGAACATTACGTTGGGCTGGAAGAGTCCGCGATGGGTTACAAAGGCGGCCTTCCATCGGTCTTCGGGTTTAATCTGTACGTTGTTGTACCCCCAACGTACGTCGAACTTGGTGAATTTCTTGGCGTCTCGGAGCTTGTCGATAAGCTCTGAGATCAGGGGAAGAGGGTAGGTGTCCCGTACGGTCGCCTCGTTGAGTTTTCGGTAGTCTTGGCAAGGCCTAAGACCACCGTCTTTCTTGTGGACGAAGAAGAATGGAGAAGCTTGTGGGGAGTTAGACGGGGAGATTTTCCCGGCGGCTAAGTTCTCGTCGATGAACTTGTCCGCTGCTTCAGTTTCGGCAGGAGACAGAGGGTATACTTTTCCGACGTGGGGAGTGAAATCGGGTTTGAGTTTGATTTTGTGGTCGTAGGGCCTGTTGGGGGGAAGGTGATCGGCGGCGTCTTTAGAGAAGACGGACGCGAACTGTTGGTACTCGGGGGGTAAGGAGGTTTTGGGCGTAGCAAGGGCTTCGGCCCAGGCAAGCTCAGTGGCTTGGGTTAGTTTTGCCACTTGGGCAGGTCGGAGGAAGCGGGATCCACATCTCATGATTCGGAACGCGGCTCGGTTCTTGGCGGCGGCGGTCATGAAGACGTCTTCCGTCGTCCAGTCGTTGTAGTCTCGGAGGTGGTCGTGCGAGACGGTTTTTACCGGTATGGCATCTGGTTCGTGATCGGGGAATGTGTAGACCTTGTCGTGTCTACATTGGTCGAGGCGGACCTTCTCCCGGCAGAGTTTTGATTGGTCTGTGGTTTCGTTTAGCGAGAGGGTTCGTCTTGCCCAATCGATTTTGGGGTTGTTGGCTCGGAGCCAGGGGAGTCCAAGGATGACGTTGTCTTTTCCGAGGTGCATGACGTGGAGGAGGACCTGGTGGACGAGTCCTCCAATGATGACGAACAAGGAGGAGGTATGAGTTATCTCTCCTTTCTTGTTAGTTGATCCATCGGCGTTGCGGGCTAGGATCGGGGTGGCGAGCTTGGTAAGTGGGAGTCTGTGCTTCTTGACGAAGGCTCGGTCGACACAGGAGATGCTTGCTCCACTGTCGACGAGGGCGGAGGTATCGACGGTTTTCTTGGTGTACGTAGGTCGCACGACTTGGATGGGAATTTTCATAGATTTCTCAGTCGTGTTTACTAGTACAGCGTTTATAAAGGAAGGGGCTAACGTCGTGGTAGGCTTCCGTCCTAAAAATCCTGGAGGAAGACGGCCTTTACGTCCTCCTCGTCTTCATCGTCGTCTTCAATTTCTTGAAGGCGGGGAATTTCTTCATCGTCGGCCACCTCCGCCACCTTCTTGGTTGGTGGGCGAGGGGTCTTCGAGACCTGTGGAGAGAAAGTGGGACAGCTGTGGGAGGGGTGGCCGCTCTGGCGGCATCGGAAGCAGAGGTTGTTTTTGATACACCTTTGCCTTTCTTCAGGGGTTAGTTTGGGGATGGTTTTGATCACGTCGACGTCCATGGCGTTGGGGTCGACTCGGGCTTTCGGGGTGAAGGTGAGGTTTTTTGCTCGGTCGGCTCCGGATCGGGAGGCGACCTCGTGGGCGCGGTTCCACATGTTATCGAAGTGCATGGCCTTCGAGTACCAGTCGTTAATGGTGGTGGGGGGTGTTTCCATCGCGTAGACTTTGTACATGATGGACGAAGGTAGGCCTGCAGCGAAGTAGGCGATGAGGACGTTGTCGTCCGTTATTTGAGCTACGGCGACTTTGCTTCGGAAGGTGGCGATGTAGTTGAGAAGGGAAGGAGAGAAACCATCCTTCTTCTTCTGCATGCGAGTGGTGGAAAGCCAGGCGATGGCGTTCCCGATGGAGTCCTGGTGTTTGAAGGCGGCTAGGAATTCTGTGGTGAAGGCGGCGACGGTCCCTAGGTTGATGGTCCCAGCGGAGAAGCATTTTTGTCTAAAGGTTGCGGCCCAGATGGCGGCAGACCCTTTAGTCATATATGAAAGAGCGAACGCGATTTTCTTCGCATCGGTGTCGTAGATGTCCTCGTTGACGAGGAGGTAGAACTGAACAGTGTTGAACCACTGTTCGGATTGATCATAGGACCCATCAAAGGGTTCAGGGGCTCCAAGGCGTAGTTCCTTTGAAGACATAGTTGTTCGGGGCGCGGTCGCGGGTGTAACGGCGGGACGCGTGTGAGATAAGGGGAACCCGGTAAGGGTTGTGGGCCGAGTAGGTCTGGGAGGGATAGACACGCTCGGTTGCGCGGCAGTGGGAGTGGGAGTCTCAGGGGAAGGAATTCTCGGAATACTAAGTTGTTCGGTGAGGTCTCGAGTGAGGAGGGTAGCTTCTTCTTCCTCTCTGAGAGAGGTGGGGTTTTCGTCAGAGTTGGAGTGGACTGGTGACGCAGGGGGCGATGGTTCAGGAGAGGAGGGGCCTTGGTCGGGCGTTCCTCGAAGTCTGTACCACTGGGAGGTAATGGTGGCGCATTGCCTAGGGAATCACCCCATACAGGCTGAGTGTGGGAAGGTGGTGCGCGGTTGTCCAGGGAATCACCCCATGCGGACTGAGGGTGGGAAAAGGTAGAAGGAGCGACCTGATAGTCGTCCGTTGGGGCTAGCTTAGTCTTTTGTTACGCTGGGCTAGAGGAGTACCGGCGAGGTCTCAAGGTGAGTTCTAGTATGGTTCTAAGATGAAGGAGGATACTCAAGGTGTTCTGACAGAGGTCTTCGGTAACACGCGTTCGAAGAAGAGCCCTTACGAACGGTAGCAACGCCAAGCGGCCTGCGAGTGAACTTCAAGGGTTTACCTTAAGCTCAGGACAAGGGTACGAAGTGAAGGCCTCAGGGAGATCCCTTAGCCTTAGTGTGCTGATAACAGACAGCGACGAGAGCAGCGAGGAGTGGCTTAGGACTCGTAGATTTGAGTAGACTAAGCTAAGGGGAGTAC
>JBBPLO010001518.1:0-10314 GCA_038089835.1 Retiboletus flavoniger | reverse complement strand
TAGTTAGGAGAGGAAAGTCCAGGGGAGGCAGATGGGAAGAGTAGTGAACGTTCAAGGAAAGCATACTAGGGAGAGTGTAGACGGGCCTCCTATGAAGAGGTAGACCTCTTGTGCCCAAAGGACGCGACGTCCTCAGTAAGAAACTAACAAAGAAAAGTGTACAAATAGTAGGAACTGATGATAAGGAAAGAAAACTGTAACAGTCTGAGAGTACCTTGATGGGTGATTCTATCCGCTTGCTGGAACTGGCCTTAGCTGCTGCTCTGGCTGGTCTTCCTCCTAATGAACCATCAGACCAAACTTGCCTAAAACATGACTTACTCACCCTTGCTCAGTGGCACCACCACCACCATTGTGTTCTTCCTTCTCAGTGCATGCCAACTGGCAGCCAAGCTGCACGCCCCTTTAAGCCATTGGCACTGCACATATGCTAGGCTGGTTCCCTTGACATATTGACTGGCTTTGCCTGCTTGTTTGCACTGGGTGCAGGCATCGGAGGTAGCCCTGGACAGAGCTACCACCGATCCAGTAGGGCCGGTCTTCTTCTTTTGAGGAACTGCATCTTCCACCTCCTTGTTGGTGTTGTCAGACCTGCTCCTCTGTATGACCGTTAATCCACAATAGACCATGACAAATCCACTATGCACCTTTAGCCCCAACAACACATTCGATGCTGCCCCAGACAACCTGGTTGCCTTCTCAGTGCCAGGTACCACCTGCCGTTCCACCTCCTCAACTTCCACTGCCATTTCTTGCATGCCCACCAGCCCGTCACCTTCTTCAACTGGCAATGCATTCTTCCTCTTTGCCCAATCCGCCTGCACATACTCTGCATCAGTGAGCAATGCCATGATGTTGTCCTCCAACTTGGTGTACAAGTGGAGACCTTCCACCTCTTTGGACGCTGCCTCCTACTCATTCTAAGGAAGACAATGAATATGATTAAACTACCATAGAACAGCATGGACACTTACCAATGTGCGCCTGAAGCTCACTACCCACATGTCCTTTTCCTCTTGCAGCTTCTCCTGGTCATTGGGTATCGCCTTTGCCTCTGCCGTGACATGCTCAGTACTTGCCTTGAATCTCCTGTTGACATCCCGGCAGTGTTCAGCACCCTTTGTTGTCATGGTGTGCAGACTATCAACTCGGCTGGTGAACTGGAACATGGTGTATGAGAGTAGGATGGAGTGGAGTATGAAGAGAGACACAGCGCAGACATGATGCAACTAGACTGCCACTGTTCAAACTCCACACTGTGCTTAGTCAGCACAACACCACAACTGACTGGAGACAGTCAGTATTCAAGTCTCCCTTGGGTGTAGAAATCCATAGATCTCTATGGTCATAAACCACAATTTCAATGGGTTTCACCATCACCACATCATCATCTCTGTTGTTCATTCCACCCACCGTTCAGTCCAGAGCTGGTCCCATCCACCTCTGGTCCCATCTGTTGAAGTCCAGTAGTCTGAGTAAGTCCATCTGGTCATATACTAGACCAGTTCTCTATTGTTTCGTCACCCCTTCTTTACTGGTCCTTTGAAGACCTTTCCATATGATCCCACATATCATTTATATCACTCCACATTTATTTACATTCATATTAGTTCTTCCGGACTCTTCTGGACTATAAGTACCATGTACTTAGGATTTTATAATCCAGTTTCCTTCATGTTGGATTCTCACCACACTGCTATATCCATCTGCATTGTCTCTGGCCCATTGCCACCATTGTTTGTCACGTCCTCCACACTTCCTGCTCATCACTTTCTCTACTCTGGACTTCCGGACTTCTTCCGGACTACCTCTGGACTGTTTTTCCTTGGGTAGTACCCACTTGGACAGGTTTCTCTGGACTTCTCTTCATAGTTGGACCCCTTTGGGATGATATTTGTCTCCTTCAACCATCCTGCAGGCTCAGGACTACTCTCTGCTAGTCCTCCAAGTCAAGTTCTCTGTTTTACACCATTGGGGAGGGTTCAAAGATGGTGCTCTGCTGAGAAGGGGAAGCAACCTCATGCAGGCAGTTACTAAGGATGTGCCCAGGTTGGTAGCAAAGAGTGCAGTTGTGATGGGGACAGTGTTGGTCAGTATGTCCCCAGTTGTCACAGAAGCCACACTGGTAACAAAGACATTGAGACTGAATATGACCCAGGGAGGGCTCAAGACAGTGGGGGCATTGATAATCAGGGCAGTCCTGGAGATAGTGACCTGTAAGGTGGCAGTGAAAACACTCTGTAGTGGGGGAAGTGGAAGTGAGTCAGAAAAAGTTAGGTCAGGCTAGGACATGCCATGGTGAGGATATTGCACAATTTCCATTGGAAAGACAGATCCATTCTACTCGAGTTCAGGGAACAGGGATGGTGTCAGTTTGGATGTCATCAGATGTCTCACTAGAGGTGAGGGTGGACCCTGCAGTGGAGGTGGAGTTAATGGTGGTGAATATTTCAGAGGGGACAGGAGAAGAGAGGTGTTCTTCAAGGGATGTGGGGGGAGCTAGAATAGGAAGGATAGGGGTTCGTGGACATTGCAGAAGAAGGTGTTTTACAGATTTGATATAATGGTCTTGCTTCAGCTGAGAAAGAAAGAAAAGAATCCTACAAAATGGAGCTTAGATAAGGGTTGGGAACAGATCTTCAATGTATGAGTGGAAGCCATGATTAATTAATGCAGACAGACAATGGCAGCACAACTCAGCAATGATGAACTGTAGTGCTGGGTCTTGGGGGTTGAGCCTTTCAGCCATCCTTAAAGCAGAAGAGGAGATATGATAGATGCGAATAAGGGCATGTGTCATCTCATCTTCAGGGAAGAGAAGGTGGAGCTCTAGGACATGGGCAAGTGCTGGGGTCTCAAGAATGATGACATAGAGCAAAAACACTGTGGTCTCTGGCAGGTAAGCTGGATAGACTTGCTGTGATCACAATGGAGACCCCAAGCTTGAGATAGAGGAAGAGGGAGATGAGGCAACAGAAGAAGATAAAAAGGACATCATCAAGGTGTTACGATCATAGATATGCCCATCTTTTTCTTTTCTATTTCTTTTCTCTTAGCTAAAACCCCTTTCATCCTTGTCTCTTTTTGACTCTAGGAATGCCGTAGCTACCCCATGTTCTCCTTCCATGGTTCTCTCCATCTTTCACCAATGATCAACCTTCTTTGGAACTGTTGTATTATTAGATATGACTTGTCGTGACTCAGCCCCTTATCAGCTGACTCACTTCTTATCTTTGATACTGATGCATCCCCTTATGTAACCCCTCTTGGTAGCCATATTTAAACCTCTGCATACACCCATGTATTCCTTAAGCTTAGTCTTCTCAAATATCATGAGTTGCTTCACCTCCTCCTTGCTTCTCTCGTCGTCATCTGTAATCGACACACTTAAGCTAAGGACCTTCCCTTGGGCTTACACTAGCCTTCATTCCAAGTCAAGGAATCCCCTTGGACTCTCTCTCTGCAACTCCATGGGAATTCCCCAATGAGTATCTCTTGTCTCTGGGTATAGGCATTAGACCTTTACCTCATTGTACTCCAAAGTCCTCTGTCAGTGTGCACCCCCTTGTCCCACCTCTTTTGTCCTTCATTGAAGCAGTTACTTACTCAAGACCCTGTTGGTCCTAGCCTGACATAACACAAGGTATATGTGGACATAGGTGAACATGAACTGGAAAGCTTGATTGCACACAAGGTGATACTCACATAGAGACCAACATCTTGGGTGCAAAAAAAGCTCTACAGGGAATGGAGTTGTTTATAAGTGGAAAAGATGTGGGTTGAGTGTTGGAGGTTAGATTCGGGTTCCCAGGTATTTTCCAAAGGGGAATAGCCTTTCCATGTGGTCAGATAATGGTGTCGATTACTGGAGCCTTTGTGGTTGATAATGTTTTCAATCTCATATTCTTCTTTTGCAGCAATAAGGTCAGGTGTTGGGTTGGACAGTGGGAGTCCATATGTGGTGGAAGTCTGATAGGGTGATAAGAGCAAGGCATGGAAGATGTTGTGGATCCTCCATGTGGGAGGAAGTTGGAGTCTATATGATAATGGAGATAGGACTTGGAAAATTTCAAATGGACCATGTCTTTTGGGAGAGAGCTTCCTAGAGGGGTAACTGAGTTGGAGATTTTTTGCTTCAAGCCATACCTTATTGCCAACTTTCCAGGGGGAGAACTTATGGAAAAATCTAGAAGTCATGAGTTTTCAAGCAGACTCATGTACAGTCAGGGCTTCTTTTCTGGTGTCATCTAGGTGAGCCAAGTGAGATTTGAGGGCAGGGATGAAGGTCTTTCCAAGATCAGGAAAGGTTCAAGGTTCGAACCCATAGATTAGAGAGAATGGGGATTTGTGGGTGAAGGAATGTGGGGCAGAATTGTGATGAAATTCAGTGAAGGTGAGGGATTCAGTCCAAGAGTTGGGTTTGTTGGTACAAAAGATGCACAAATAGATCTCAAGCTCCTGGTTGGTTGGTTCAGTCTGCCTGTCAGTTTGCAGGTGGTAAGCAAAGGATAAGTGGACATCATATTTCTGTTATGCGTAGCATACTAAGGAGAGCTCGAGGGCAACAAGGGTCATCTGCAGGTGATACTCACAAAGAGACTGACTTCTGACAGAGACTTAGAAGATGAGGGCTGGCCTTAGAGTCGCTAAGGTTGCAGAGGACTGGGGGACTATGGCATGACTCAAGAAGATATGCTAATATTGCGCAGATCAAGAATAGGGAATCCTACATGGTAGACTACTATGGGTATATATGTGTGTTACTATGTGGAGATAAACAATGATAGAAGCTAAGCGGTGAAGAGAGATAAGAGATAGGGCAGAGGGGAACAGTGATGATAAGAGATAATAAGTGTTTACCAGGTGGAGATAAGAGAGATAAGAGATAGGGCAGAGGGGGAACAGCAATGATAAGAGATAAAGAAGTGTTTACCAGGTGGAGATATGAGAGATAAGAGATAAAGAAACAGAGCAGGTGCAGGGTAGACCAGGCCGTGAACAAGAAATGATGAGGGAGAAATAGAGCGGGCGCGGGATAGACCAGGCTGTGAACAAGAAACGATGAGGGAAGGAGGGGAAAAGGAGATGGGGGGATCTATGAAGGAGGAAAAATGTAACAATTTCAGGAGTTGGGCAAGTTCTAAGGTGAAAGCTGAAGCAAACTAGGGTCCCCTATCTGAGATTATAGACTCATAGAGTCCAAACCTCTTAAAGACATTGTCAAGAAAGAGTTGAGCTACACTGGCGGTGTCAATAGATTTGGTGCAAGGAATGAGAATCACCCCCTTAGTAAGTCCATGGTTGACCACAACCATGATGGAGTCAAAGCTGCAGGAGGGGGGGAGATCAGTGATCAAATCAACAGAGATTTGACAGAAGGGGATGGAGCTAGAGGAAGGGATAGGGAGCAGAGGAGGGCATGTGGGATGGGTGTTAACCTTGTGTTGTTGACAAACCATGCAACCAGAAACAAAGTGCTTAACAAAAGTGGTGAGGTCCAGCCACCAAAAGTCATGCTTCAGGTTAGCTGTAGTATGGAAGACACCCATGTGACCTGAGAGAAGGGAGGAATGGATGGTATGAAGAACAGCAGACTGGGCAGCAGGTGGAACATACAGGTAGTCTTGGAAAAAGAGGCAATTGTCAGCAAAAGTCCAATTAGTGAGATAAGAGCAAGGGAAGAGAGAAGAGCCATCAGTGAGTTGATTAATGGTGTGGAGAACAAGGGGATCTGAGGCAGAGCTAGACTGGATGAGGTTGGTAAGGGCAAGATCTATGGAATTGATAACAATGGGGTCAGGAAGAATGAAAGAGTCAACATTATCCAGTAAGGTATCAACCACTATAGCATGGGAGAGGGCATCAGCAGGTCCCATTTGCAAGCCTGGGAGAACCTTCCATTGGATGTCGAAGTCCTGAAGGAACAAAGTCCATCGGGCTTGACGTCATGACAGCTTTTGAGGGTCATGGATATAGGAGAGATTTTTGTGGTCAGTAATAGTGGTGACAGGATAAGGGGTGTCCTGTAGATACTGTTGCTACTCAGAGAGTGCTAGAATGATGGCCAGAAGTTCATGATCATAAATGTCATAGTTGCACTCAGCTGGAGTGAAGGTTTTGGAGAAGTAGGCTGAGGGTTGGAGATTACCATTGACATCAGACTACATGAGAACCGCATCCACTGCAAGGAGAGAAGCATCAGACATGAGAGTGAAGGGTCAAGAAATGTTGGATAAAGCAAGTACAGGGGCAGAGCAGAAACTAGATTTGAGGATTTTGAAGGCATGTTGTTGGAGGGGGGACCAGACCCAGGGTTGATCTTTATGTGTGAGGAAGATTAAAGGGGCAACAATGTTAGAGTAGTTGGCAATGAATTTTCAATAGAAGTTTGTGAAACCTAGGAAAGAGTGGATTCTGGTGACTAAGAAGGGAGGCTTCCATTCTTGAATAGTGGAAAGTTTTGAAGGATCCATACAGACAAGTCCTTGACCAATGATAAGGCTGAGGTATTCCATGGTTGGGGTGTTAAAGGAACACTTTGAGATCTTTAACAAAAAGCCCATGTTCTCGAAGACGTTGGAGAACTCTATGAGTACAAAGATGATGGAGTGAGATGTCCTCTTTCATGTGAATGCCTAGGTCATCCATATAGATTTTTAACCATCACTCTCCTATCATGTCTGTGAAGATATGATTCATAAAGGCCTGGAAAGTGGATGGGGCACTGCAGAATCCAAAGAACATTACAGTAGGTTTGAAGAGGCCCAGTTCAGTGATGAATGCTGCTTTTCATTGGTTCTCTTTGCAGATTTGAATATTGTTATAGCCCCATTGGATGTCCATTTTGGTGAACCAATTTGCATCTCTTATTTCATCAATGAGATCAGTGATGAGGGGAAGGGGGTATGCATTGCAAATGGTATGACTGTTTAGGTATTAGTAATCTTGACAGGGGTGAAGTGAGCCATCTTTCTTGGGTACAAAGAAGAAGGGGGAGGCCTGCAGGGACTTGGAGGGGACTATGTGACCAGTTTTAAGATGTTTGTTGATGAAAGCTTTGCATGCTAGCTTCTTGGCTGGATTGAGGGAATAAACCTTAGCTATCTTTGGAATGAAGGACTCTTTTAGGTCAATAGTATGATCATAGGAATGATGGGGGGGTAGGATATTGTGGGTGGCTTCAGCAAAGACACCAGCAAAGTCTCAGCAGAAGCTTGGGATCGGGGTTTCCTTAGGCTTGTGTAACTGAGTGATTTCTATGGAGATAGTGGTTTTGCTAATCTCGAGCATGTCACCCTTCAGGGGAGAGTACTCACAAAGAGACCTCTCAACCCTCTGGGAGTGATTAGTCGAGATAGTGATGGTTGGAGTGATCCAGTTAATGGTGGGATTTCATTTGGTAAGCCAGGGAAGACTGAAGATAATTTGGGGGGTTTTTTGTCAAAGGATGAAGAGAGTTTTGTAGTGGAAGAAATCATTACAAGTAATTGGGATGTGGATGGTCCATTAGATGGTTCCTGCATGATTGGTGGTTCCATCTACATTGTAAGCAGTGATGGGGGATTGGAGATGTTGGAGTTTGCAAGGGAGGTTTTTCAGAAGGTGAGGGTCAATAAAATTTCTGGTTGCTCCAGAGTCAATGAGGATGGTGTTACGATACGAGACTCGGTCTCCTATCCTCTTTTCTTTTTCCTTTTTACTTAGCTAAGTCTTGTTCGGTCCTCACTGCCTTCGGACCTCAGGTACGCCGTTGCTACCCCGTGTACTGCCTTCCCGGTTCCTTTCGCTTCTTCGTCCTTCTATGACATTCCATGGAACCCTTGTATTATTAGATATGACTCGTCGTGACTCAGCCTTATCTCACTGACTCACTCCTTATTTTTGACGCTGACACGTCCCCTTACGTAACCCCTCTGGTAGCTGTATTTAAACCTCGTGTTCTCACTTGTATTTCCTTAAGCTTAGTCTTCTTGAATACTACAAGTTACTTGGCCTCCTCGCTCCCCTCGTCGTCATCTGCAGTGACACACTAAGAGCTTAAGGGCACTCCCCGAAAGTCTCTTTCCTTGACCTTCATCTGGAATCTAGGGAATCCCCTTAGACTCCTACCTTGACTCTGCGGGTCTTCCCAATGAGTAACCTTCGCCTCCGGCTGTAGGCATTGGACCTACGCTCGTCTATGTACTAGGCACTAGACCAGTACTCATGTTACTTCGAAGGCCTCCCTCGTTGTACTTCCCTAAGTCCATCTCGTTCATCCTACGATGAGACAGTTAACTCACTCGAGACCTTGTCGGTTCTAGCCCGATGTAACAAAAGACTAAGCTTCTCCCTACAAGCGACTACTAGGTCGTCTTACTTCCTAACCACTCTCCCGCACTCAGCCTGCACGGGGTGATTCCCTGGGCAATGCGCCATCATTGATCCCCGAACCCCTACCAGGTGGTTCATTCCCTGAGATATTGCCTCTGAACAACCCTCGTCCTCAGACCCCTCGTCCCCCTCATCCTTAGACCACTCCAACCACGAAGTCAACCCTACGACCCAAGAAGAGCAGGAGGAGACCCTCCAGCTCGCCCACGACCTTTCCGCCCAACTTAACCTTCCAAGAGTTCCTACCCCTCCTTCTCCCACTCCCATTACCACACAACCCGTCTTTCCTCTCCCTCCCAGACCTACACCACACCCAGTGCTCACTGGGTACCCTCTATCTAGAGCGCGTCCCCCGTTCCCTCAGCCAACTTCGCCCAGAAAGACTATGTCCTCAGGAAAGGAACTCCGCCTTGGAGCCCCTACACCCTTCGATGGGTCCCCTGATACAGCCATACAGTGGCTCCACACTGTACAATTCTACCTCCTCGTTAATGAGGATGTCTATGACACTGACGCTAAATGAATCGCCTTCGCCCTCTCACACATGACCAAAGGGTCAGCCGCCACCTGGGCCACCACCTTCCGTCAAAAGTGTATGACCACAGGAATCATCACCCTCGGGATTCTCCCTGCTTGCGTAAACAAGTTCAAAACCACCTTCGAACACCAAGATTTGATTGGCAACGCCATCGCATGGCTCACCACCACGCGAATGATCAAGAAGAAAGGGACCTATGAACCCTCTCTAACCAACTACATTGCTGACTTCTGTCGCAATGTTGTCGTCTCGAAAATACTCGATGACAATGTCCTCATCGCATACTTCTCAGCAGGGCTTCCCCAACCCCTGATGATGAAGATCTATTCCATGGAGACCCCTCCGACCACCATCGAGGATTGGTACAAAAAGGCAACCCACTTCCAGACCATGTGGGAAAGAACCCAAGAAATCGTCAAACAGACGTACCGCCCAACCTCCCAAACCACCCCATCCTCCTCGAACACCCCCTGGAAGGACCCAAACACCATGGACGTAGACGTGGTCCATGCCATCGGGAAACTCACTCCCAAAGAAAGAAAGCAATGCGTCGAAAAGAAGCTATGCTTCCGATGCCGGCAACCTGGTCACCCCTCCTTCAAATGCCCTGCCTTTCCTCCACAGCATCCCACAGGAACCCCAAACCGACCTACCAAGAAGGTCGCCAAAGTAGCCGATGAAGAAATCTCTCGTCTACAAGAAATCGAGGACGACGACGATGAAGAAGACGGAGAGGACGTGAAGACCATCTTCCTCCAGGATTTTTAGAAAGGAAGCCTACCCTGACGTTAGCCCCTTCCTCCGTAAAAGCTGTACTAGTAAACACGACTGAAAAATCCATGCAAATTCCCATCCAAGTCATGCGACCTACGTACACTAAGAAAACCATCACCACCTCTGCCCTCATCGACAGCGGGGCAAACATCTCCTGCATCGACCGAGCTTTCATAGAAAAGAATAAACTCCCCCTTACAAAACTCTCCACCCTGATCCAAGCCCGCAACACCGATGGATCTCTAAACAAGAAAGGGAAGATAACCCACACGTCTTCTCTCTTCATTACCATCAGAGGACTAACCCACCAAGTTCTCCTCCACATCATGCACCTCGGACAAGATAACATCATCCTTGGCCTCCCCTGGCTTCGGGCCACAAATCCCAAAATCAATTGGGCGAAACAAACCCTCTCCCTAGATGAGAAAACCGACCAATCCAGGCTATGCAAGGAGAAGGTCCGCCTCGATCAGTGTAGACACAATAAGGTCTACACCTTCCCTGTTACAATTTTCTTTCCTCATCATCGTTTCCTCTTGTTTGTACATTTCTCATCCCTGGTCTCTTACCGAGGACGTCGCGTCTCTCGGGCACAGGAGGTATACCTCTTCATTGGAGGACCTTCTACG
>JBBPLO010001515.1:0-10317 GCA_038089835.1 Retiboletus flavoniger | reverse complement strand
GAGCAGGATGAAGAATGGGCATTGGATGATTAGTATCATCACTCTCACCAACATGCCACAATGCACAACTCACCCTCTATGATTGCCAGAGCAGGATGAAGAGTGGACATGGGATGATCAGTATCATCACTCTCACCAACATGCCACAATGCACAACTCACCCTCTATGATTGCCAGAGCAGGATGTAGAATGAACATGGAATAATCAGCATCATCACTCTCACCAACATGCCACAATGCATAACTCACTGTCTATGATTGCCAGAGAAGGATGAAGAATGGACATGGGATGATCAGCATCATCACTCTCACCAACATGCCACAATGCACAACTCACTCTCTATGATTGCCAGAGCAGAATGAAGAATGGATATGGGATGATCAACATCATCACTCCCACCAACATGCCACAATGCACAACTCACCCTCTATGATTGCCAGAGCAGAATGAAGAATGGACATGGAACAATCAGCATCATTGCTCTCACCAACATGCCACAATGCACAACTCACCCCCTATGATTGCCAGAGCAGGATGAAGAATGGACATGGGATGATCAGCATCATCACTCTCATCAACATGCCACAATGCACAACTTACATCCTATGATTGCCAGAGCAAGATGAAGAATGGACATTGTTACAACTCGCGTACACCCCTATCCTTTTTCCTTCATCATGTGTCCTCGTCCCTTGTCCACGCGCCCTCACCAACCCTGCAGGAGAGTACCCCTCTCTTCTTAGCCACTGCAGTGGTACATCCGTCCTACCCCTAGTCCCGGCTACCTCCTGTTACAACTCGCGCACACGCCTATTCTTTTTCCTTCGTCACGTGTCCTCGTCCCTCGTCCACGCGCCTCTGCCCGCCGTCCCCACGCCCTTGTCAACCCTACAGAAGAGTACCCTCTCTTCTTAGCCACTGTAGGAGTCTCCTCGTCATCCTTCGTCCTAGCCCTCAGCTACCTCTGAGCCCTCCTGTCACTGCTAGCCTCTCAGCTATCAGTCACCCTTAGCTAACCCTTAGCTAACCCCTAGACCTGGCTACCTCCGGCACTGCGTCCCTCTGTCGCGTCTACGCGACCCTTGCAGTCACTTGTGACTATCATGGGATCTCCACGACCCTCGTGACTTCCATGTGACCTCCAGTCTCCCCTACCTCGGAGATACCCTCATCCCACCCCTAGTCCTCGGCTACCTCCGAGCCCCCCTCTAGCACCCACTCTAGGACCCTCCACGTGATCCCCACGTGACCGTTCACCCCTCGTGACCTATGCGTCTTACCACGTGATGCTTACGCCTTACCCACGTCTCGCTATCGACTGGTACTTGCCCCGTGTATCCCGGTAGCCTCCGCGGACCTCCTAGCTCCTAGCTTACACGTCCCTCCCACACGTACCCTTATCCCGTGCCTTGGCACCTTCTCGTGCCCCTATCTTAGCCTACGCGTCTACTACGCATCCCCTCGTGTCCTCTTGGCCTAGATGGCCATCTCCTATCCGTCGCCTCGGCACTCCTCATGCCTTCACTTATACCTGCGTGCTCTCATGCATCCTCTTATCCGTCGCCTTGGCACTCCTCGTGCCTTCGCCTCCTCTCACGTCTCTCTTTGGCCTCGACGGCCATCGCATGCTCCTCATGGTATGCCTGCTTATCGACGTATCATCTCTCTTCTATAGATAGACTTCCTGTGCTCCTCATGGACTCTTACCTAGCCATGACTCGCACCCATATATATTACATGGTCTGTGCACTCTTAGCACTGGTATATAAGCATAGTACGACTATCTTGTATTCCTCACTTTGACCATTAAACTCGATAGTGGTCACTCGCATCCTCTGGTGATACTCCCTTGATCCCTCCCCTGCCAGATGTCGGTCTCTACGTGAGCATCGCCTGGCAGGGCCTCCACAGTCCATTGAGGAGCCACTCCGCGTCTTGTCCACCTATCCATTGCTCTGTGGCTAGGCAGCCCCTTGGCTGGTATCCTGACTCCAGCATCCCTCCGGGACAGTTCCCCTGCATTCCCCCGGTGAACCCCCCATCCTTGCGCCAGAGGATATCCTCGTCGCCAACTGACACATCATTGTCTCCTCATCACTCGCTTACCTGTCACCCTTACCAGTACCCCTGGTATACGCTCGCGCTCCCACTGTCGCTTCCCACGGTTAGTATGTCGTCTTAATGGTCACTTAGAGCACAGACCCTTGATCCTAGTCATAGTCTATCTCGTCCCCTAGATAGCCTAGTTACCTTGTACTCTTGTACCTAGTTCTAAACTTGATATCACAACCATCTCCCGTCTGGTCGCCTTGGTCCTTGAAGCCCTCCGGGCTTACCTTGAGGCTTTGCCTCTCGCCACCACTCGCCTTCGAAAGCCATGAGTCACCTCTCATGGTAGTAGAACCCGCCAGGACAGTTCCGCCGCATTCCCCCAGTATGCTAGTCCAGACACCTTTGTTCCGCCTCACCTTGGATGGTTCAGTCATAACACCTCCAGCACCACATCACCCCGTCGTGTCCTCATGACCTCTGCAGTCACCCATGACTTCCACGTGACCCCTGGTCCCCCATACCTCGGAGATCCCCTCATCCTTCCCCCTAGTCCTTGGCTATCTCTGAAGCCCTCCTAGTGTCCTCCAGAGGAACCCTGTGATCCTCATGTGACCACATATCCCTCATGACCCTCAAGGCTCTACCCGTGTCCTCATCTTCTGCCTGCTAGACAACTACCATTAGCTAACCCTTAGCTAACTCTAGTCCCTGCTACCTCAGGTACCTCGCCTCCTACCTAGGATCCTCTAATCCGCTATGTCCTCGTGACCTCCATGGTCCTCGTGACTTCCACATGACCTACGCATCCCACCATGTGATGCTTACGCCTAACCCGCGTCTCGCTATCGACTGGTACTTGCCCCACATATCCTAGTCCTCTCTCCATCTCATCCCGGTATCCCTGTGGACCCCCTTATCATCCTAGCTTACACGTCTCTCCCACGTGTACCCTTTATCCTCCATCTTGGCACTACCGCGTGCCCCTATCTTAGCCCATGCGTCTACTATGTGTCCCCTCATGCCCCCTCAGCCTAGACGGCCATTCCTTATCCTTTGACTTGGCACCACGCTGTGCCTTCACCTTGCTTACGCGTTTCCTCGCGTCCCCTCGGCCTAGATGGCCATCATATGTTCCTCACGGTACGCTTGCTTATCAATGTATCATCTCTCGTCTATAGATATCCTTTCCCTGTTCCTCATGGACTCCTTACGTAGCCATGGCTTGCACCATATCTATCCCATGGTCTGTGCACTCTTAGCACTGGTATATAAGCATAGTACAACTATCTTGTATTCCCCACTTTGACCATTAACTTTGATACCATAACCATCTCCCGTCTGGTCGTCCTTTGCCCTTGCCCCTTGGGGCCACCTTGAGGTCAGACCTCTCTGCTCCTTCTCTTCGAAAGCTGTGAGCACCCCTCGCGGTAGTAGAACCCACTGGGACAGTTCCTTCGCATTCCCCCAGCACGCTCAGCCCAGACACCCTTGTCCCACCTTACCCTGGATGGTTAAGTCATAACAGACATGGGATGATCGGCATCATCACTCTCACCAACATGCCACAATGCACAACTTACCAACTATCATTTCCAGAGCAGGATAAAGAACAGATATGGGATGATCAGCATTATCACTCTCACTTACATGCCACAATGCACAACTCACCAACTATGATCACCAGAGCAGAATAAAGAATGGACATGGAATGATCAGCATTATCACTCTCACCAACATGCCATAATGCACAATTCACCCCCTATGATTGCCAGAGCAAGATGAAGAATGGACATGGGATGATCAGTATCATCACTCTCACTAACATGCCACAATGCACAACTCACAAACTATGATTGCCAGAGCAGGATGAAGAATGGACATGGCATGATTAGCATCATCACTTTCACCAACATGACACAATGCATGACTCACCAACTATGATTGCCAGAGTAGGATGAAGAATGGACATTGAATGATCAGCATCATCACTCTTACCAACAACGCATAACTCACCTCCTATGATTGCCAGAGCAGGATGAAGAATGGACATGGGATGATCAGCATCATCACTTTCACCAACATGCCACAATGCACAACTCACCTCCTATGATTGCCAGAGCAAGATGAAGAATGGACATGGGATGATCAGCATCATCACTCTCACCAACATGCCACAACACACAACTCACCTCCTATGATTGCCACAGCAGGATGAAGAATGGACATGGGATGATCAGCATCATTACTCTCACCAACATGACACAATGCATGACTCACAAACTATGATTGCCAGAGTAGGATGAAGAATGGACATAGAATGATCAGCATCATCACTCTTACCAACCATGCACAACTCACCCTCTATGATTGCCAGAGCAGGATGAAGAATGGACATGGGATGATCAGCATCATCACTCTTACCAACAATGCACAACTCACCTCCTATGATTTCCAGAGCAGGATGAAGAATGGACATGGGATGATCAGCATCATCACTTTCACCAACATGCCACAATGCACAACTCACCTCCTATGATTGCCAGAGCAGGATGAAGAATGGACATGGGATGATCAGCCTCATCACTCTCACCAACATGCCACAATGCACAACTCACCTCCTATGATTGCCAGAGGAAGATGAAGAATGGACATGGATGATCAGCATCATCACTCTCACCAGTATGCCATAATGCACAACTCACCAACTATCATTGCCAGAGCAGGATGAAGAATGGGCATGGGATGATCAGCATCATCACTCTCACCAACATGCCACAATGCAGAACTCACATCCTATGATTGCCAGAGCAGGATGAAGAATGGACATGGGATGATCAGCATCATCACTCTCACCAACATGCCACAATGCACAACTTACCAACTATCATTGCCCAAGCAGGATGAAGAATGGACATGGGATGATCAGCATCATCACTCTCACCAACATGCCACAATGCATAACTCACCCACTATCATTGCCCAAGCAGGATGAAGAATGGACATGGGATGATCAGCATCATCACTCTCACCAACATGCCACAATGCATAACTCACCCACTATGATTGCCAGAGCAGGATGAAGAATGAACATGGGATGATCAACATCATCACTCTCACCAACATGCCACAATGCACAACTCACAAACTATGATTGCCAGAGCAGGATGAAGAATGGACATAGGATGATCAGCATCATCACTCTCACCAACATGCCACAATGCACAACTCACCAACTATCATTGCCAGAACAGAACACAGAATGGGGATCAGATGATCAGTATGATCATTCTCACCCACATGCACCAATGCACAACTTACCCTCTATGATTGCCAGAGTAGAATGAACAATGGGCAATGTTGAGGTCATTAGCATGATTCACCTCACAAATATAGTCCAGTACACAACTCACCCCCTGTGATTGCAATAGCAAGGTGAATGATAGACATTGCATTATTATGATCACCATTGGTCATATGCTAGAGTATACCACTCACAGCCTTTGATCATCAGGTGTGAATCAATCATCAGTATACATCCATTTATATCCATAGAATCTTTATTTCCTTACCCAAAAATGTGGAAACCACATTGCAAGCTCCTCAAATCTTATGGTGCTCATTTTTTGCCAAGGAAGTGCAGAGTTGTGCATCCTCTCTGCCTCTGATATCACCCTTTGTGCAAATACAATTGTCAACCTATGCAGAATCTATGTCATACATATAACTCACTTTGAAATTGCATATTTCACACAAAGTGCTAGATTTGTTTCCTGGGCTGAAACAAGCAGCATCTGCAATGCTTCTTCACTTAAGATCCTTGCTGTGCTTTCTAGCACAATGTTACATCCTTCATTAGACTTGTCCATCCCTGACATATTGGTCAATACCATAGGTTTATATGAAACCATGCTAACAACCTTCAATCTGAACATAACATTTTGGAGCATGCTTCATTCGAGAGAGACATCCCCATACATTAGCACTGTCAAAAATCTCATTCATGAGTGGCTGGGCTTTGACACCTTCTCCAGTAATGGCAGTTGTTGATCAGCACATGCTAGTTTGCCCATAGCTACAGGCAATAGTGCATCAAATCCGGTGAACAACACAACAACGGGCACTAAACAAACTGTGAGCTGAAGATGACTACAATGACGATGAGCTCACCATTCCCAGGGTCACATTCTTTGAAGAATTTTTCCTCGGCACGTTGGATTGCTCGATCAAGTTTATGTTACGATCCACGGTGGATCGCCCTTTTCTTTTCTTTTTCTTTCCACTTAGCTAAGTCCTCGTTCCTCCTCATCTCGTATCTCGGACTTAGGAACTCTGTTCACGCCTCAAGTTCTGCTTCCCCGGTTCCTTCCATTCCGTCTTATCTCGGAACCGTTGTATTATTAGAACTGACTCATCGTGACTCATCCTTATCTACTGTGGATGACTCACTCCTTATCTCGGACTTACTAGAAGTCCATTACCTAATACCTTGGTGTCTGTACTTATATCACACTCTCCGTCCTGTACCCTTTCCTTAGCTTAGTCTACTCAATTCTATGAGCTCTAAGCCCACTCCTCGTTCCCCTCGTCGTGGTCTGTAATCCACACACACTGAGACTACGGGTCTTCCCTAGGTCTCCACCTTGTACCTCGCCCCGGACTTAAGGAACCCCCTTGAAGTCCAACCCACAGGCTGTTCGAGTGCTGTTTCCGTTCTAAGGGACTTCCCTTGAACATGTGTCTCCGAAGACTTCTGTCGGAACACCCGAGTATCCTCCTTCGTCTTTGCACCCACTAGAGCTCACTTTGAGTCCCCGCTGGTATTCCATAGCCCAGCGTAACAAAAGACTAAGCTAGCCTCTACGGACGACTTTCAGGTCGCTCCTCTTACCCACTCCCACCTTCAGTCCGTACGGGGTGACTCCCTGGACAACTGTGCACCCCTCTCCCGTGATCAGCCTGCATGGGGTGATTCCCTAGGCACTGCATCACCATTAGCTCCCACTGGTTCCTGCCCCGAGGTACACCTGAACAAGGCCAATCCTCCCCTGAACCCTTGTCCCCCTCGTCCCTCGAACACTCCGATCACGAGATCAACCCTACCTCTACCCAAGAGGAAGACGAAACCCTTCACCTCGCCCAAGGACTCGCTCAACAACTTAGTATTCCACGAGTTCCTTCCCCTGAGACTTCCACTCCCATTGCCACGCAACCAAGCGTGTCTCTTCCTACCAGACCTTCTAAGCCGCCCACCCTCACAGGCTTCCCCTTATCTCACATGCGTCCCACCGTCACACCCTTACCCTCGCCCCCAGCAACAATGTCTTCTAAGGAACTCTGCCTTGGAGCCCCTGAGCCCTTCAATGGAAACTATGATAAATCCAAACAGTGGTTCAACACTGTTCAGTTCTACCTCCTCGTCAACGCCGATGTGTACGACACCGACGCCAAGAAAATTGCGTTCGCGCTTTCTCATATGACCTTAGGATCCGCTGCCATCTGGGCGGCAACCTTCCGGCAGAAATGCTTCTCTTCTGGAACAGTCAACCTAGGCACCATTACCGCCTTCACCACAGAATTCCTGGCTGCCTTCAAGCACCAGGACTCCATGGGGAATGCCATCACTTGGCTTTCCACCATGTGTATGCAAAAAAAGAAGGACAGGTTCTCCCCTACCTTTCTCAACTACATCGCCACATTCCATAGTAAAGTCGCCATCGCCCAGATAATGGACAATAACGTCCTCATTGCCTACTTCGCAGCGGGACTACCCTCTTCCATCATGTACAAAATCTACGCGATGGAAACGCCCCCCACTACCATCACTGACTGGTACTCGAAGGCCATGCACTTCGACAACATGTGGAACCACGCCCACGAAGTCGCCTCCAGATCCGGAGCTGCCCACACAAAAGACATCACATTTACCCCCAAGACTCAAATCAACCCCAACGCCATGGACGTCGACGTCGTCCGAACCATCACCAAAATGACTCCCGAAGAAAAACAAAGGTGTATCAAGAATAACCTCTGTTTCAGATGCTGCCAAGGCGGCCACTCCTCCCGGAACTGCCCGGCCTTCTCCCCACAGACCTCAAGGGTCCCTTGCCCACCAACCAAGAAGGTGGCAGAGGTGACCGACGAAGAAGAAATCCCCTGGCTTCAAGAAATTGAAGACGATGAAGAAGACGAGGAATTGGTAAAAGCTGTGTTCCTCCAGGGTTTTTAGAGAGGAAGCCTACCTCGATGTTAGCCCCTTCCTATATTGCTTCTGTACTTGTAAAAGCAGTGACGAAATCTATGGTCTTTCCTGTCCAAGTCATTCGCCCCTCGTACACTATGAAAACCGTCGACACCCGAGCGCTCATTGACAGTGGCGCTAGCATCTCTTGCATTGACTACGGCTTCATCGCCAAACACAAATTCCCCCTGACGAAGCTCACCACCCCCATCCTCGCCAAAAATGCGGATGGAACCACCAACAACAAAGGGAGGATCACACACACCTGCTCCCTATTCCTTAACATCAAAGGACTAGCCCAAAAGGTCCTTTTCCACGTGATGCATCTCGGCCAAGACAACCTCATACTTGGACTCCCCTGGCTCCGCACCGCCAACCCTAAAATCGACTGGACCACCAGAACCTTGACCCTGGACAAATCCATTGACCAGTCTGCCCTCCTCCACTGTGAACACAAAAGAGACCTTGAACGCCACAACAAGGTCTACACCTTCCCCACACACAAACCCAACTCCATCCCTGTCAACACCATCTCCCACGACCACCTCCACAACTACCTTGACCAAGAAGTGGAGGAGAGATACTTAAACGTTGCCATCCAAAACCGATCCGTCTTTCGGATCATCTGATGCGGATCCAGATTCCTCCGCACCTCACAGATAGCCAAGATCACTAAGGCTACCGAACTCACCAAGGAAGAGGCTCTTGCCGCCCCGAAAGTATCATTACCTCCGGAATACGAACAATTCAAATCGGTCTTCTCCCAAGAGGCCGCCGACCACCTACCCCCGTCGCGACCCTACGACCACAAAATCACCCTGAAACCCGAATTCTCCCCCTCCATAGGGAAAATCTACCCACTCTCCCCTGAGGAGAGAACCGCAGCCGACAAGTTCCTTGACGAAAATCTCGCTGCTGGAAAAATCTCCCCATCCAAATCCCCCCAGGTGTCTCCCTTTTTCTTCGTTCATAAAAAGGATGGGGGGTTACGCCCTTGCCAGGACTACCAGAAGCTCAATGAAGCTATCGTCTGCGATGCCTACCCACTCCCTCTCATCTCCGAGCTCATCAACAAGCTCAAAGACGCCAAGAAGTTCACCAAGTTTGACGTCCGATGGGGATACAACAACATCCAGATCACCCCAGAAGATCGATGGAAAGCGGCCTTCGTGACCCATCGCGGCCTCTTTGAACCCAACATCATGTACTTCGGGCTCACCAACTTCCCGGCCACCTTCCAATGATTCATGAACGACTCCTTCGGAGACCTGATCACAGGATGGCTAGTCATCTACATGGATGACCTCCTCATCTTCTCCCCCGATGACGAAACTCACACTGACAGAACATGACGCATCCTCCAACACATGATGGAGCTCGACCTCCATCTCAAACTTGAAAAATGCAAGTTCGCCACCAACGAGGTAGAATACCTCAGCCTCGTCGTCAAACCAGGGCACATCACCATGGACCCTGTCAAACTTGAAGGTATTGCCAAATGGCCCATCTGTTACAGTTTTATTTCCTCATCATCGATTTCTATTGTTTGTACATTTCTCATCCTTAGTTTCTTACCGGGGACGCCGTATCCTTCGGGCACAAGAGGTCTACCTCTTCATAGGAGGCCTGTCTAGACTATCCCTAGTATGTTTTCCCTAGAACTCTTATTACCTCCCATCTCCCTTCCCAGGACTTTCCTCTCCCAACTAAGTTCTCTCGTACTTAGTCGTATCCCCATTACTTACGTAACTCCCCTTGGTCTGTGCGCAGGAAGTCCCTTTAGTATATAGTCTTGCATCCCTGTATTTCTCCGCTCCATTCTCGATCTGCGCAATATTAGCGTATCTCTTGAGTCATCCCAAGTCCCTCTGAGCTCAACTATCCTAGCGATTCTAGGGTAGTCTCCTTGTCCTAAGTCTCTATCAGACGTCGGTCTCTTCGTGAGTATCGCCTGTAGACGACTCTCACCACCTCGAGCCCTCCCTAGTACGCTACGCATAACACAATCCCCACCAACCTAAAACAA
>JBBPLO010001514.1:0-10318 GCA_038089835.1 Retiboletus flavoniger | reverse complement strand
TCATCCTAGCGATTCTAGGATAACCTCTTAGTCTAGAAAGTCTCTATCAGATGTCGGTCTCTTCGTGAGTATCGCCTGTGGACGACTCTTTCCCCTGGAGCCCTCCTTGACACGCTACGCGTAACAACCAAATGAGCCAAATGCATCAAGGAAGGTCGGTGCTTCCACTGCAGAACGATTGGACACGACGCCCATAACTGCAGGAAAAACCCTAGCTGTTCCCAGAATATCAGAACCACCATCACCACCGCCCCTCCCACTCCTATGCCCCCTTCAGCCCCTGTCGCACTCTCCCCTCTCCAACAATACGTGAATTTCCTCCGTACCACCAGTAAAAACGAAACCGAGATCCTCTTGGTCCTCAAAATGTGCTATAACAAGGATAGAGAAGGAGAAGAGATAAACACCATCCAATTTGCTAATGTGCAAAAGGCAAAGGATTTTTGAGAAGGGAAGCAGCCTTGACGTCTTCTTCCCTAGATTTCACCCATGTACTCATAGCATCACAGAAAAATAGAACTGTCTGTCTTGATATCAAAGTACAAAACATTGAAACCTCAGCCCTCATCGATTCAGGCACAACTGGAAATTTCATTGACCCTCACCTCCTTCCTAGAGGAAATTTCCATCTCTTGAAAGTTCGCCACCCAATCCTCACCTACAACATCGACGGAACCCTCAATTCCACTGGGACCATCCGCTGGACCACCACCACCACCATCTCCCATGGCTCCTTTTCATCCGTCGAAACTCTTTTTGTCCTTCAACAAAAAGAACCTCAGATCATCCTAGGCATGCCCTGGCTCATTAAATGGAATCCAGACATCAATTGGAAGACATACACCCTCTCTATCTGAACACCTCCCATGAGGGTCAAGAGGACTCTTCGTGAGTGCCCTCCCCAGAAGGAGGTTGAGGAAGAGGACATCTACAAATTAACCATTTCAACTGAGATTGCCCAGAAGTCCATCCCCCTCTCCACAACTATTCCAGACTTCTGCAAAGATTTTGCTGACATCTTTGCAAAATCCACTCATGATCTCCTTCCACCCCATCGCTCCTTCGACCACACTATCAATCTCAAGGACTCCTTTGTCCTGAAAATCACCAAAGTCTACTCCTTAAACCCCAAGGAGAAAGAGTCTCTTAAGGAATTCATCAAAGAACATCTCAGCACTGGTCGCATTGTCCCTTCCAAATCCCCTCAAGCTTCCCCCTTTTTCTTCATCCTGAAGAAAGATGGAACACTTCGCCCATGTCAGGATTATTGATACCTAAACTCCCACACCATTCAGAATGCCTATCCTTTACCGCTCATCTCTGACCTCTTAGATGACATAAAGGATGCAAATCACTTCACTAAGGTAGACGTTTGTTGGGGCTATAATAATATCCGCATTCGTGAAACGGACCAATGGAAAGCAGCCTTCATCACCCTGTTAGGACTCTTTGAGCCAATGGTGATGTTCTTCAGATTTTCCAATGCCCCATCCACTTTCCAATTGTTCATGAACCACATATTTGCCAACATGATTACAGAACGATGGTTAAAAATCTACATGGACGATCTGGGTATCTGCACTAAAGGACCCCTTTCCCTCCATCATGAATGCACTCGACGTGTTCTCCTTCAACTACATGAAAACAACCTCTTGCTCAAACTCTCCAAATGTTCTTTCGACACCCAAACCATGGAATATCTGGGGCTCATCATTGGAAAAGGCGAAGTACAGATGGACTCCCACAAACTTTCCACTCTCAAAGACTGGAAACCCCCCACAACGGTCACCAGCATCCGATCCTTCATCGGATTTGCCAATTTTTATAGGAAATTCATCCCCAGTTTCTCCAACATAGTTGCCCCTCTGGTCACCCTCACCTGAAAAAACAAAACCTGGAATTGGACCCCCCTCCAACAAAACACATTTCACTCTCTCATCTCTGCCCTTTGCTCTGCCCCAGTCCTCACTCTTCCTGACCCCTCCAAGCAATTTTCACTCATGACTGACGCTTCCTTGTCTGCTACCGGTGCAGTCCTCATGCAACCAGACACAAATGGAGACCTCTGCCCTCTTGCCTACTTCTCAAAAACCCTCACCCCCACTGAATGCAACTATGATATCTATGACAGAGAACTTCTCACAGTAATCCTAGCTCTCTCTGAATGGTGTCATCATCTGCAATGTGCAGCCCATTCCATCATCATCACTGATCACAAAAATCTCTCTTATTTATGGGATCCACACAAACTCTCTTGACGACAGGCTCGATGGGCCCTCTTCCTTCAGGATTTTGACATTCAATGGAAAGTCACCCCTGGTACCAAGATGGGACCAGCCAACACTCTCTCTCATTGAGACCATGTCGACATCTCATCCGACAATATAGACTCCCCTATCCTCCCAGAACCCCTCATCATCAACACACTCGACCTAACCCTCACCGATCTCATCAAATCATCCATCCCCTCGGATCCCCTGGTCATTTGAGCCCTGGAAGCCATCTCCTCATCCTCCCCCCTATTCCCCCACTCCCTCACCTCCGACTGGACCTTTGAAAACAGCCACCTATTTTTCTGTCAAAAAATGTATGTCCCACCCTCTGCCAGATCCCCTCTTTTACATTCCATCCACTCCTCTCCACTCACTGGTTACATGGGCATCTTTCACACCAAATCCATCCTCAAACGCGATTTTTGGTGGCCCTAGTAACCTTTTGTTACAATTTTCTTTCCATCTCATCGTATACTACTAGTGATACTCTTTTTCCGTCTCTTCTCTTATCGATGGACTGCGTCTTATTGCCCACGTCAGGCTTATCTCCTTATCGGAGGTCCAGCCTCTAGTTATCTTCGGTCTCTCGACCTCGGACATTATCCCTCCTAATTAGGCTCTCTTACACCTAATCGTTCCCTGTTATTCCACAGTGTTCCATGGTCCGTGCACTGTGTATCGTTCTATAAATAGTCCTCGTTACCTTGTATTCTTTATTCTTGGTCTACACAATCTAGCGTACTATCAAGTGTCATCCCGAGTCTACTTCAAGCTCTCCCTTGAAGCCTAGTTCCCTTGTCTCCAATCTCCTGAGTATTACTCTACGATTGGCCTGTTAAGACGTCGGTCTCTTTGTGAGTATTGCCTTAGCAAGTCAAGACTCTCTTGAGACCTTGGTGGTACGCCTCGCATAACAAAAGACCAAGAATTTTCTCGGTCCCATCTTTTCAGGTGAAGAACCTACCACCCTTCCACCACATCATACTGAGCCCCAGAAGAAAGTGACTCTGACCTCCCAGACCTTTCCAGGTACCAGACACCCTCGAGACAAATCATCGGATCCAGCAGAACTCCTCTCCTCGATCCCTTGTATGCACCTCAGACTAGGAACCCAACCCCTAGAAACCCTAGTACTCCCACCCCTCGTCAACCTAGCCCACCCCCTTGTCAACCTAGCCCACCCCGTCGTCAACCTAGCCCACCCCGTCGTCAACCAAGCCCATCTCCCAGTCCACCCCCCATGTCAACTAGTAAAACAGAACTCAAAGCGGCTCTCCCAGCCAACTTCTCTGGGAAGTCCGCTGATGCCTCCCGATGGATTAAAGCCATGAGAGCCTACTTCGTCTTGAACGACACCCTGTACCCTGGAGACGTCACTCGAATCATGACCACGCTGAACAAGATGCCTGAAGGAAGAGGAGTTTCCTTTGCTGAAGCTTGGTACAACAAGATGGCTGACACGACCATCACCACAGGAAAAACCTTCTCTGAGTTCGTCACCAATTTTGAAACAACCTTCTTCCCCTATGACATCTGAGCCAACGCACGTTTCGAACTAGCCAAACTCCATCAGAAAATCACCCGTACTGGAGACAGCTTCCAGCAATACATCACCGACTTCCAAAACTTAGCAGGGAAGTCAGACATCACCGATGAGACCACCCTTATCAACCACTTCGCCCTCGGACTTGACCAACAAATCACCACTATGATTCTCTCCATGGAGATGGTCCCCACCACCATCGAAGACTGGGTGACCAAAGCGAAAGCCTTCCATGCCCAAAAGATGAGAATTCAAGCCCTTCACCTTGGAAATACCTCCCCTTCTTTCACCTCCACTAGATCCCCTTGAGACCCCAACGCCATGGACGTGAACGTGGTAAATATCACCAAACTCACTCCCATGGAATGCGCCAAATGTATTAAAGAGGGGTGATGCTTTTGCTGTAGGATGACCGGGCATAATGCCCAGAACTGCAGGCGAACCACCCCCAGTCGCCCTCCACCCCCTCGCCCCCAACATGTCCAAACCACCTCCACCACCCCAGTGATCACCACACCCATCCCCATGCCTCAGCTCTCCTCGCTCCAACAGTACGTGAACTCCCTCCAAACCTCTGGGAAGAACGAGAGCAAGATACTTTCAGTCCTCAAAATGTGTTATGACAAGGCCTCCCTGATCATCTCTGCGGAAGAGGTCAACTCTATCAACTTCACCAATGTTCAGAAGGCCAAGGATTTTTAAAGAGAGAAGCCGCCTCGATGTCTTCTTCTCTAACTATCCACCATGTACTCATAGCTCCCAAAAACAATAGAACTCTTCGCCTCTCCATTTCTGTACATGGAATCATCGAAACCACCGCCCTTGTCAACTCTGGCGCAACAGGAAACTTTATTGACCCATGACTCCTAAAAACTCTCCCCTGTAAACTGAGATGTCTCGACACTCCCATCGTTGCCTATAACGTAGATGGAACCACCAATCATGCCGGGACCATCCAATGGACCGTAACTCTCCCTATCGTTTGCGATGACTTCTCCCATCTCGAAACCTTCTTTGTCCTCTGACAGAAGACGCCACAAATCATCCTTGGCCTCCCATGGTTAAACAAATGGAATCTCTTAATCGATTGGACCTTCAGGACTGTTACTATCACCACAAGTCGTCCCCAGAGGATAGAAAGGTCTCTTCGTGAGTATCCTCCCCAAAAGGATGACACACCTGAGATCAACAAAACCACTCTCTCCACGGAAATCGCCCAATGACAACTACCTAAGGAAGTTTCTATCCCCACTTTCTGCCAAGAGTTCACTGACATCTTCGCGGAAGCAACCCATAACATCCTGCCCCCACACTGTTCTTACAACCACACCATCAACCTAAAAGAATCCTTTGTCCCAAAGATCACCAAAGTCTACTCTCTGAACCCCACTGAAAAAGTCGCGTGTCGAGAATTCGTCGATGAACATCTCAAAACTGGCCGCATTGTCCCCTCTAAATCCCCCCAAGCATCACCTTTCTTCTTCATCCCCAAGAAAGATGGATCCCTCAGACCATGTCAAGATTACCGATACCTAAATAGCCACACCATCCGGAATGCCTACCCCTTACCCCTCATCTCTGACCTGATCGACGACATGCAAGATGCGAACTGGTTCACTAAGATGGACGTCCGATGGGGATACAACAACATTCGGATCCAAGAAGGGGATCAATGGAAAGCAGCATTCATCACTGAGCTAGGCCTTTTTGAACCCACCGTCATGTTCTTCGGTTTCTGCAATGCCTCCTCCACCTTCCAAGCTTTCATGAACCACATCTTCACTGACATGATCGCAGAACATTGGCTAAAGATCTACATGGACGACATCAGAATCCATACCAATGGCGACCTCACCACCCATCACAACCGCACTTGTCGAGTACTCCAACGGTTATGAGAGCATGGCCTATCCCTGAAAATCTCCAAATGCACCTTTGACTCTCCCACTATGGAATATCTAGGCCTGATTATTGGCCAAGGAACCATTCAGATGGACCCCTCCAAACTCTCCGCAATTCAGGACTGGCAGAACCCCTCCTCAGTCACTGGCGTTCGCTCCTTCCTTGGCTTTGCCAACTACTATCGAAAATTCATCACCAACTACTCCAATATCGCTGCCCCTCTCACCCTCCTCACCCGGAAAGACCAACCATGGGTCTGGTCTCCCCTCCAACAACGCGCCTTCAATTCCCTAAAGACCGCCTTCTGTTCTGCCCCCATCCTCGCCCTCCCAGATGTCACTCACCCCTTTTCCCTCATGACCGACGCCTCCCTTCTCGCTGCCGGCGCAATCCTCATGCAGGCGGACATGAATGGTGACCTCCAGCCTGTTGCCTACTTCTCCAAGACCTTCGCCCCTGCCGAATGAAACTATGACATCTATGATCGCGAACTCCTAGCAGTCATCCTCTCACTTTCTGAGTGGCGTCAATACCTCCAAGGAACCCCACACCCTATCACTGTCATCACTGATCACAAAAACCTATCTTACATTCGTGATCCTCGAAAACTTTCTTGTCGACAGGCTAGATGGGCGTTATTCCTACAAGACTTTGACATCCTTTGGAAAGTTCTACCTGGTTCTCAAATGGGACCCGCCGATGCCCTTTCCCATCTCCCACTTGTCGACACATCATTAGATAATCTGGATGCCTCCATTGTCCCTGACCCCATCGTCATCAACACTATAGATCTCTCTCTTGTTGACCTCATCTGCTCAAGCACCCCCTCTGACCCCCTTGTACTCCATGCCATCGCCCTTCTCACAGACGGTTCCCCCCTCTTTCCCTGGTCCCACCTCTCTAATTGGACTTTTGACAATGGCCACCTCTTTTTCCGACACCGTATGTATGTCCCTCCATCTGCCTGCTCCGCGGTCCTCCATACCATCCACTCCTCACCCCTCTCAGGCCACATGGGCGTCTTCCGCACTAAGGCCATCCTTGAACGGGACTTCTGGTGGCTGGGCCTCTCGACCTTTGTCAAAAACTTCGTTTCTGGCTGTGCCGTTTGCCAACAGAACAAGGTCAACACCCACCCAGTTCACCCCCCATTACTACCCATACCTTCCACGAGCACTCTCCCCTTTCGCCAGCTCTCTGTCGACCTCATCACCGATCTTCCTCCTTCCAACTCCTTCGACTCTATCATGGTCGTGGTCGACCATGAACTTACTAAGGGGGTAATCCTCATCCCCTGTACCAAGAAAATCGATGCTGCAGGAGTCGCCCTCCTCTTTTTCGAAAACCTATTCAAAAGATTCGGCCTCTATGACTCCATTATCTCTGACAGAGGCCCTCAGTTCGCCTCCGCCTTCGCCGTCGAATTAGCCCGCCTTCTGAAGTATGACATACGCCTTTCCTCTGCATACCACCCACAAACCGATGGCCAAACCGAACGGACCAATCAAGAACTCAAAGTGTACCTATGCATTTTCTGTTCTAACAACCCCCACTCCTGGGCCAATCTCCTTTCATCCGCAGAATTCCACCACAACTCTGCCCCCCATTCTTCCTACTCTACGGATATGAACCCTGAACCTTCCCTCCACTCAGGAAAACCTTCTTCCCTGCTCTCGAATCCCGACTCGCGTCCCTTGATTCCGCCCAAAAGGAAGCATTAGCAGCCCACGAATCCGCCCGAAAGGTCATGACAAACCGCGCCTGTCGGAAATTCTCCCCATGGAAACCTGGAGATAAGGTATGGCTAGAAGC
This sequence comes from Retiboletus flavoniger, assembly GCA_038089835.1. Lineage (NCBI taxonomy): Eukaryota > Fungi > Basidiomycota > Agaricomycetes > Boletales > Boletaceae > Retiboletus > Retiboletus flavoniger. Next base: position 2,788 of record JBBPLO010001514.1, on the reverse strand, counting down.
CACCAATCTTAGATTGAATTACCCCTCTCGAAAGCTAGCTCCTAAACGCCATGGACCTTTTGAAATCACCCAAGTGTTATCTCCCTTATCCTATAGGCTCTGACTACTGCCCACATGGAAGATCCATGACGTCTTCCATGCCTCGCTCTTATCTTCTTATTGTGAATCCCCAACACATGGACCTCCCTTCCTTCTTCCCCCACCTGACCTTATTGGAACAGAAGAGGAATATGAAGTTGAAGCTATTGTTAATCACAAAGGACTTGGCAACCACCTGAGGTACCTGACAGCATGGAAAGGATACCCCTCATTGGAAAACACCTGGGAACCGGAGTCCAATCTCAGACATGCCCGTCAACTGCTCTCCACTTATAAATGGCTTCACTCCATCTGAGACTTTACTGACACAACAGACGTCAGTCTCTCCATGAGTATCGCCTAGCATGTCAATAACCCAAATCTATGAACCCCCTGTTGTTTATTCCCTACATTGACGATGTCCTCATTTACTGCCACATCCGCCTCATCTCCTTCATCCACTTCCTCCCACTTTTCATCCTCATTACGCTTGCGACATGTCTACCCATCATTCTTGCCTGAACACAGACGTTTCTCTCTATTTGGCGTCATCCTTGAAACACCTGCTCTTGCCCTCGCCCTCGAAATCCTCCCTCTCTTCCCTGAGGATGAAACCACCCACGCTCTCATCCGCACATACCACTCCGCATCCTCCGCCTTACGCTTAGCCAAGACCCTTACTCCCCAGGACCCCACCATACGCTTCTCCATCAACGAGACCAGACATAACTCACTTGTCGCCCTTTCATCTCATGGCTTCCATAACTTTGTGGAAGCACTCCCCCCATCTCTTATCTATGTCTCCTTCAGACGAATCTATGACTCTTTCTCACAAGTACAGTGCAACCTTTACTTACAATCTGTAGATGATCTCTTACTCCTACACCCTCATCAGGCCGTTCTACCCATACCCCCTCCATCTATGAGCTGCCTCACAGAAAGACTCTCCTCTCCTCCTCCCGCGGACACCCCCACCATCGTCGCTTCTGATGAAGAAGACTCTGACTCCGAGTCTGATGAAGCCCCGGTCCCTTCCCCCATACGTTCGTCTCACATCCCTCCTGTTTCTTGGACTGAAATCCAGTGGGTCCGGTTACCCAACGGCACTCATGTCCTATCCTCCCCGACTCGAGTCATGCCTTGAGCTGATAGCATTTGACTCGTTCCTGCCTCCCTTGGCACTGAATGCTTTTACTGCCATCTTCGAGGTCATTATCAACAGGACTGCCCTACCTACTGCTGCCCCCACTGCTCTTCCCTTGCCCCTGGCCACATTGCGACTCAATGCAACCGCATCCAGTGCAACTATTGTCGCAACTGGGGACATTCTGCCGAGCTCTGTCCCCATCGCGAATGCGCTCTGTGTGCTCAACCTGGGCATATCCAATCTCTCTGTCCGTTTAACACTGCTTTCCCCTCCCAGACGAACGCCATCTTCGGATCACCGGCTCTTTGAAGATCCTTTCAGGAGAAGAGGTTTGTTGATCGAGCCTGGAGCTCAATTGTACAACAGGGGTAATGTTACAATTTTCTTTCCTTCTCATCGTATACTACTCGTCGTAGTCTTCTTGCATTTCTTCTCTTATTGACAGACTATGTCCTATCGCCCACACCAGGCCTATCTCCTTATTGGAGGGCCTAGATCCAGTTATCTTCGGTCTCTCGACCTTGGACTCTTGCACTCCTAATTAGGCTCTCTTACACCTAATCATCATTCTTTATTCCATAACGTTCCATGGTCTGTGCGCTGTATGTTGTACTATAAATAGTCATTGATACCTTGTATTCTGCATTCTTGGTCTATGCAATCTACGTGTATCATCAAGTGTCACTCCGAGTCCACTCCTAGGCTTTCCCCTAGAAGTCTTGTCCCTTCGTCCCCTTGTCTACTCTCGAGCCCCTAAGATGTCAGTCTCTTTGTGAGTATTGCCTTAGCCACTCAAGACAACTACGAGACCTTGCTGGTACGCCTCGTGTAACAGCAATGTCATTCCCCCAGATCACATCTTGCCCAGCACCCTTGGCCATCAAACAGGAGACTTCCCTTCTTAACTGGCAAGTGCCATGGACTCAGACATGCGCCTTCTGTGATGCCTTTGGTCACTTTATGGGTGAATGTCCTCACATTGAGGAATACATCCAGACCAGAAGAGCTAGCAGGGGCACTGACAACCACTTGTACCTGGCTGATAGCAGGCATATTCCATGTATTCCAGGGTGCCATTGCTTGTGTGACTGCCTGGACCGGATCACATCTGAAAAAGCTACCATGACCACCATCTCACCTACCACTCGGGATCTGCCGCCCCATATGACTGCGGGAATACTCTTCCTCACCTATCTGGCCACTGGTGCCCTTCTAGAAATCAAGCCAGCTGCATTCATGGCATCCATCGAGGAACAGGAAAGTATGCCAAGTCTGTCTTTTGCTGATCTGGAATTCCAGCTGTACATTGCCCAAGCTTGGGCAAGCTTCCAGGCTGAGAAGGGAGTCCAAGGAAAGAAGGTCCGCTTCGATGGGATAGAGTTGCCAATGTGCAAACCCAACTGAGTGGTGACTGTTTCTGAGGAGATTGAATCTCCAGAGATCCAGAAGAGCTCTCGGGCAATCCCAGTGCCTTCCAGATCAGTGACCCCATTGCCAGCCACTCGGACAGTTCCTGGCCCAAGCCGATCCAACACAAATCCCATGCCTCCGGCTGCTCCAGCA
>JBBPLO010001513.1:0-10320 GCA_038089835.1 Retiboletus flavoniger | reverse complement strand
GGAATTTGATACTATGGGTTGGCCTGCACAGTCTCCTGACCTAAACCCTATAGAGCATCTCTGGGGATGGCTTAAAAGGAGGCTTGCAGAGTATGAAAACCCTTCTAATGGGATTCATGAGTTGTGGGAAAGGGTTCAGATGAAGTGGGAGAGGATACCAGTTGAGGAGTGTCAGAAACTGATTGAGAGTATGCCTAGAAGGGTTCAGGGAGTGCTTAAAGCAAAGGGAGGCTGTACCAAGTACTAATAATATCCAAATACCCTTGTCAATTCAAAAGCTGAAAAACCCTTTTCATGACATGACTGTTTTAAAATGGTTGTATCTCAACAGTGTGTGAACCAAATCACATGACATAGGGAGCGGATTCGTAGCCAAGAGCCAGTACTATTTATAACTCCACCAAAGCTAAGCGAGATTCCCACAGTGACTGGGGGTGTGCTTTGCACACCACAGTCTAGGTTAGTATGGAAAGGGTTTTTGAGGTCACTATATACTAAAGGGAATGGTGCACAGACCATGATCTAGGGTTGGCAAGGTGCAATAGGAGTTCAAGGTCATTGGACAATAAGAAAGAGACTCTAGGGTATAGGATGCATGAGTAACCTCAAGGGAAGGGGGTGGCTGTAGCAAAATTCTAGGTGTGAAGTTATGGTGAGGAGTCCTGGGGAGGTCAAGGTGATTAGTTATGGTCCTGAGGACAAAGGGATGAGGACAAAGAGTTGAGGAAAAAAACAGGGATAACAATGAATCATAACAATGACTCAAACTTGTTGTAGTCCACATATCAGATTGCTGCTTATATTTGGTTTTTGTTGGATAGGTGGGTGAGCAAATTCAGTAACTTTATGTTCTATAAAAGTCTTTGGATCAATTTCAGGGCTGTGCCACTAAACCTTAGTGTGTTTAGAGTTTCCAAAAATGGAAGCTGAAACACAAAGTTAGTCATATTGGGATGGTCATGTCTGAGAAAGGAAGGATTGTGTTGGAATGTAAGGTAAGGGTTGATAACAGTGTCAGAGAATATTTCAGGTGTGGAATGGACAGTAGACATGATCTGGAGCATTGGGTAATGAAGGGAATGATTGGTGAATGTTGAAAAACTATCTAATGTGTCCAGAAAGTGAAAAATTGGAGGTGCTCAGTTAATCTGATAGGTATGTATGCATCAGTAAAATTATGTTGAACCCAAGGCAAAGAAGCAAGAAATTTTCTGGGTTACCTCTAGAGCCTCCTCATGGTGGACTCCAGTTGTAAAACACAAAGGTACTCTGGAAGTACTTCTAAGAGGTGTGGGATATGATAGATTTGTTTCCAAAGAAAATTCCAGGCAGAGATGAACTGCCAGAAGGAATAGAATGGAATGGAATAAACTTTGTAAGAAGTCCAGAGTGAGTACAAGAAAGTCCAATGATATGTTGTCAGGGCAGTAGGCATTTAGTATGGCATAGAAAGGTAGAAGTAGACAGAAGTGAAGTCTTTGTGCATGTGCAGAGGATTTGAGTGCATATGGGTGTGTGTGATGAATTGAGGTGCAAAAAGATGTATTCCAAAGTGTTAAGGCCAGGTCAACTCCAGAGCTAACTCCAAAACATCAGAGTTGTACTGAGAGCCAGGGCTTGGCTTTACCATATGTGGTATCCCCTTACTCAGAATCATTGCCTCTTATTTTGGAGGCCAGAGGTCAGAGGATTGGAGGTGTCACATTCAATGTTGTAAACAACAACCAGGGGACTGGAAAGAGTCTTCAAGACTCTTGGATAAATCAAAGGAGTTGATCAGAGGTGATCAGAGGATCAGAAGCTGGGAATAAATTGATATTCAAACTAAAGAGCATACATGGATATCCTATAGGTTTATATATGGAGTTCAGAGAAGTATTAACATAGGAATGGAAAAGAAACAAAAGTAGAACTAATACTAATAAAGACAGAGTAACATAACAAGAATGGAGAGAACATACATGGATAATTCTAAGGAATGGAATACATAAGTCCAAAAACTGGTTTTTGATGATGACTGGAATAAGAAGTCCTGATGCTGGACTTTGAATGACTGAGAGACACCCTCTGACACTGAAGGATACTTCTGGAGAGAAGACCAGACTCTAGCTTTTGATTGAGTAGAACTAGTTAAAGTACATGCAAGAGGAAAGATAGCTATTTATGAGAAAGAGAAATGAGCATGGATCAAGAGGAAGAACAGTAGCACCAATGGAAGGAAAGAGGAGATAAGTATAGTGGCTCAAATAACTGTCCCAATGTTTGGATATTTTTCACTAATTGCAATATTATGACTCAACACATAATTGTACCATTTGTTGTTGGTGGATGAAACAAGGCCCTTGCTAATAGCTACAAATTGGTGCCTTGGTCAAAAGATTTGGATAGGACCTAGTAAAATGGCAGCCAAATTAAAATGCTATCTTATTGGGACAGTTGTTTGACTTTGAACTTCTATTACATATATCTGACCATAGGATGCTGTAAGGTGGTTACATAACTTAGGTAAGGGATATATTATGTCACATTTATGTAAGAAGTTATGATACAGCATACACAAATCTTATTATTACAGGTATATTCCCTTATTACTACCCTGAAACATCTCTTTGCTGGTTAAAGGAATAATTGTTACACTAGGCTATGGAAGACTAGCAGGGACTCAAAGTGAGCTCAATGTGGATATGAAGACGAGGGAGGATACACAGGGTGTTCCAACAGAAGACTTCAGAGACATGCGTTCAAGGGGACTCCTTGAATGGAAGCAACGCCAAACGGCCTGCGGTTGGACTTCAAGAGGTTTCCTTAAGTCCGGGTCGAAGGTACAAGGTGAAGGCCTCAGGGAAGTCCCTTAGCCTTAGTGTGCTGATAACAGACAGTGACGAGAGGAGTGAGGAGTGGCTTAGAGCTCGTAGAATTGAGTAGACTAAGCTAAGGAGAAGTATAGGTGGGCAAGGCGATATAAGTACAGATGCCAAGAGTGTTAGGTAATGGACTTCTAGTAAGTCCAAGATAAGGAGTGAGTCATCCACAGTAGATAAGGATGAGTCACAATGAGTCAGTTCTAATAATACAATCGGTTCCAAGATAAGGGAGATAGGGAGGAACCAGGGGAGTGGAACTCGGGGCATAAATGGAGTTCCTAAGTCCGAGATAAGATGCGAGACAAGCGAGGACTTAGCTAAGTAAGAAGAAGAGAAAGAAAAGAGGAAAAAGGGTGATCCACCATGGATCGTAACATTACCCCCATGCTAGGGGTGAGACTCTGATGAACCTTCTTCTAGCGGTCGATATATCCCGCACCAGGGGAGCCGGTCATGTTGGCATATGCAATGTCATCAAAGACATCATCGACATCATCGTCTCCATAGTTATGGACTTCGACAGGGGAGCAAGGTCAGCGAGGTCAGTGGTTGTGACGATAAGGTGGTGGCGTGGGGTGTGGGGGAGGAGACGGACGAGCCCAGCGATTGCGATGTTGTTTGGGTGACCTGTTCCCTTGAGAAGACCCTGAAGACGAAGAGAACTGAGGAGGTGGGGGAGGTCGTTGGAGAGGGCAGCATTGCTGCAAATGATCTGGGGTGAAGTTGAGACACAGAGGGCACTGGTAGACTTGGCAGTCGGCCCGAAAATGGCTGAGGTGGTGGCAGTGAAAACATGCCTGCCGGTATCTAGGGTGAGACGGTGTAAAAGGGGTTGTGCTGTCATTGCCAGTCCAGAAAGCCTTAGTTTGGTCTAAGAAGTCTATTTCGGCCAGGTCAAGGGGGGAGCTAGACACAGAAGGGGTGGAGCTGGCTCAGTGAGTCTGACGTTCTGAGTGTTGTTTCAGGTACCTGCCAAGGTCCTGGAAGAACTCGAGTGCTCTGAGTTGGTGGGCTAAGAGGAGGGTGATGGCGTGCATGTCCCAGTATATGGACGAGAGGACAGTATGTAGGCAAGCGTATTGGGCGTTGGAGGGATTTGGAGGGATAAGGCCGAGGCAGGTGATTTGTAGGTAAAGTTTGGAAACGAGTTCCAAAGGGGATGCATCTTCCACGAATGACTGCATGGGAATAAGGAGGTGGGAGTCAGTCAATGTGGACACGAGCTCCTAGAGGTGGTCTCGGGATAGATAGGTTTCGCACAGATGATGCACGTAGAGGGGGACGTCGACGCTGAGGATCGGCATCGGGACAATGGTGGTGAGCGACACAGGGGGAAGCTTGGGAGAGCGGTCTCCCCAATGTGGGAGGTCCACAGCAGGGGATCCCCATCCAGGGGAGGGAGCATGGGAGGATGACATCAATGGGTCGTACACAGTGGATGTGTGAGAAGCTATTGTAGGAAAATCTATAGGTAATTTGTCGGTGAGGACGACGTTACGTTCATCAGCAAGGGGAGACAAGAGAGTAGGGGAAGAATGAAGGGATGATACTGTGGTGATGGAAGACATAGTAGGTATTTTGACGGTTTTCATTTCTGTGGATATACTATGAGGAGGGAGAAAGAAGAGGGATCTAAGAGGGGAAGGCGCAGGGGTGTGCCTTCTTATAGGCGAGAAGGACGGTCTGTGCACATCAAAGATCTTTTTCCGGAAGCCATGAGTCATCATCGGCAGAGTATCCTTTTCACCGAACCAGATAGTGGCGCTTATCCGAAGCTCCACGATGACGTATTATCTTCTCTATTTCATATTCCACTTGTCTGCCGATGAGCTCTGGCAGGTTCTTTTTGAAATGGGGGCCATAGACGGTGTTTTTGCAATAGGGCGATAAGAGGGAAGCATGGAATGTGGGGTGGAGTTTCCACATCTTCGGGAGGGCTAGGTGATAGGAGATGGGGGATAAGACATCAGTGATAGTGAATGGTCCCTCTTGTTTAGGGGCGAATTTGGGGTTGGCTAATTCCTGTCGGAGGTTTCGGGCCTTGAGCCATACCTTATCTCCTTTGTTAAAGGGGATGAAGGGCTGTTTGTTCCAGTTGGCCATTACTTGGCATGCCAGTTTGTGGGAAGTGAGTGCTTCATTTCGGGCAGAGGAGAGTTCTCGGAGTTGGGTTTCAATGGCTGGGACGTTGATAGAGGGAACTAGGGTGGGCAGAGGGTTAGGTTCATAACCCATAAGGAGGAAGAAGGGGGATTTGCTCGTGACGGAGTGAGGACGGTGGTTGTGAGTAAATTTGGCTAGGAAGATCTTACCAGCCCACAATGTGGGGTCATCTCCACAGAAGATACAGAGGTAGGTCTCAATCTCTTGGTTGACCCTTTCAGTCTCTCTGTCGGTTTGTGGGTGGCATGCAGTAGAGAGGGCGAGCTTGTAGTTGAGGATTCTCCCCAGTTCTTTGGAGAATGCAGAGGCGAACTGGGGGCTGTGGTCAGAGATGATTTTATCGGGGAGTCCGTACTGGGAGTAGACTTTGTGGGCGAACAAGGTGGTGATTCCGTCGGCAGAGACAGTTTTCTTCGTGGGGCAAAAAATTACCCCCTTTGTAAGGCCGTGGTCGACCACAACCAGGAGACTATCAAATCTGTCGGAGACAGGGAGATCGGTGATGAGATCACAAGAGATCTGCTGGAATGGACAAGTGCAGGAGGAGCAGATAGGCGTAAGGGGAGGGGTGGTCGGGTGAGTGTTGGCCTTGTTTTGCTGGCACATGGTGTAGCCAGAGACATAGTTGCAGACATGGGCTGTGAGGCCGGGCCACCAGCATTCAGCGGCGACGAGTTGGCAGGTTTTCAGGTAGCTGGGGTGACTGGCGGTGGGGTGGTCATGGTGTTTGGCCAAGACTGCTTGGCGGGAGTTGGGGGGAATGTAAAGGCGTCCATGGAAGGTGAGGGCGCTGTTGACGGATTGCCAGGGAGAGAAGCGAGCATGGAAGGACACGGGGAGCGGTGTGGAGAGGGATTGAATGGCCTGGAGGGCCGTGGGGTCAATGGTGCACTCATTGGATATCTGTTTTGCAAGGAGCATGTCGATGGATGCGACAAATGCAGTTTCCGGTAGGAGGGTGATGGCGGAGTTGTTCATCTCCTGGGAGTCGTGGTCAGGGCGATGGGAGAGGGCGTCAGGGGTGATGAGCTTGGTGGCAGGGGTGTAGGAGAATTCAAGGTCATAGTCGGCAAGGTTGAGAAGCCAGCATGCCTGATGCCGGTTGAGGTCTTGGGGTTTGCGGAAATAGGTGAGGTTGTGGTGGTTGGTGAAGACTTTGACAGGGAAGGGGGTGCCGCGGAGGTAGTGGCACCAGGCGGAGAGGGCGCGCATGATGGCAAGGAGTTCGCAGTCATGAACATCATAGTTTCATTTAGCAGGGTTGAATGACTGGGAGATGTAGGAGCACGGTTTCCATTCTCCATTGGGGTCGAGTTGTTGGAGGATGGCGCCTGAGGCAAATTTTGAGATGTCGGTTGCAATGGCGAACTGGGCGCCGGTGTTGGGGAGTTGCAGGACTGGTCGGGATTGGAAGGATTCTTTGAGGGCTTTGAAGGCACTCTGACAGGTGGGCAACCATTGCCAGGGCTGATTCTTCTTGGTGAGGTTGATCAGGGGTTGGGCGACGGTAAAGTAGCCTTGGATGAAATGCCTATAGAAATTGGCGAACCCTAGGAAGGATCGGACCTGCTTCATGGTAGAGGGGATGAGCCATTTGGAGATGCCTTTGAGCTTGACTGGGTCCATGGCGATGTGGCCGGGTTTGACGATGAGGCCAAGGTATTCCACTTCATCAGTGGTGAATTTGCATTTCTTGAGCTTGAGATGGAGGTCAAGTTCCATTATGTGCTGGAGGACATGGCGAGTTCTGTTGGTATGAGTGGTTTCATCAGGGGAGAAGATGAGAAGATCATCCATATAAATGACGAGCCATCCTTCGGCGATTAGATCTCCGAAGGAGTCATTCATGAACCTCTGAAAGGTGGCAGGAGAGTTGGTGAGTCCGAAGTACATGACATTTGATTCGAAGAGGCCGCGGTGGGTTATGAAGGTGGCCTTCCATCGGTCCTCAGGGGAGATCTGAATATTGTTGTATCCCCATCGGACGTCGAATTTGGTAAACTTGCGGGTGTCCTTAAGTTTATTGATGAATTCGGAGATAAGGGGGAGTGGGTAGGCATTGCGGACGGTTGCTTCATTGAGTTTTCAGTAGTCTTGGCAGGGGCGTAGTCCTCCGTCCTTCTTGTGGACGAAGAAGAAAGGGAACGCTTGGGGGGATTTAGAAGGGGAAATCTTCCTGGCAGCAAGGTTCTCATCGATGAATTTGTCAGCAGCAGCTCTTTCGTCAGGCGAGAGGGGGGAAATTTTCCCAATATTGGGGGTGAAGTCGGGCTTCAAGGAGATCTTGTGGTCATAAGGCCTAGATGGGGGAGGTGATTGGCCGCTTCTTGGGAGAAGACCGATTTGAATTCCTCGTATTCCGGAGGTAAAGAGACCTTTGGGGCAGTGAAGGCTTCTTCTTTGGTGAGTTCAGTGGCCTTAGTAATCTTGGCTATCTGTGAAGCTCAGAGGAATCTGGATCTGCAGCGGATGATCCGGAAGGCCGATCAGTTGCACAAGGCGATGTTTAGGTATCTCTTCTCCACTTCTCTGTCGAGGTAGTTGTGGAGGTGGTCGTGGGAGACGGTATGGACAGGGATGGAGTCAGGTTTGTGTACCAGGAAGGTGTAGACCTTGTTGTGTCGTTCGAGGTCCTTCTTGTGTTCATGATGGAGGAGGGAGGATTGGTCGATGGATTCGTCTAGTGTCATGGTGTGAGTAGTCCAGTTGATCTTCAGGTTAGTGGAGCAGAGCCACGGGAGTCCTAGGATGAGGTTGTCACATCCTAGGTGCATGACATGGAAAAGGATCTTTTGGGCTAGTCCTTCGATGTTGAGGAACAGAGAGCAAGAATGGGTGATTTTTCCTCGGTGGTTGGTGGTTCCATCCGCGTTTTTGGCGAGGATGGGGGAGGCAAGCTTTGTCAGGGGGAGTTTGTGTTTGGCGACAAAGCCATAGTCAATACAGGAGATACTGGTGCCGCTATCAATGAGCACTCTAGTGTCGATGGTTTTCATGGTGTACGAGGGGCGTATGACTTGGACTGGGATGATCATTGATTTAGTCACTGCTTTTACAAGTACAGAGGTAATATAGGAAGGTGCTAACATCGAGGTAGGCTTCCTTTCTAAAAATCCTGAAGGAACACGGCTTTGACCACTTCTTCATCTTCATCGTCATTCTCGACCTCTTGAAGGCAAGGTAGTTCTTCGTCATCAGTGACTTTGGCCACCTTCTTGGTAGGTGGGCGAGGGGTCCTTGGTACCTGTGGAGAAAAAGCCGGGCAGGCTCTGGAGGAGTGGCCGCTTTGGTGGCATCGGAAGCAGAGGTTGTTCTTAATACACTGCTGTTTTTCTTTGGGGGTCATCTTGGTAACGGTGTGGACGACATCCACATCCATTGCGTTGGGGTCGACGCGGTGTTTAGGTGTGAACATGATGTCTTTGGCTCGGGTAGCTCCGGATCTGGAGGCGACTTCATGGGCGCGGTTCCACATGTTATCGAAGTGAGTGGCTTTCAAGTACCAGTCCTTGATAGTGGTCAGGGGAGTTTCCATCATGTAGATTTTGTACATGATGGACGAGGGGAGTCCAGCGGCGAAGTAGGCAATGAGAACATTGTCGTCTGTGATCTGGGCGACAGTGACTTTGCTACAGAAGGTAGCGATGTAGTCGAGAAGGGTTGGGGAGAACCCATCCTTCTTCTTTTGCATGCGGGTGGTGGAAAGCCAGGCGATGGCATTCCTGATGGAGTCTTGGTGTTTGAATGCAGCTTGGAAGTCTGTGGTGAAGGCAGCAACGGTCCCGAGATTAATGGTGCCGGCAGAGATACATTTTTGTCTAAAGGTTGTGGCCCATATGGCGGCAGAGCCTTCGGTCATATGCAAAAGAGCAAATGCGATTTTCTTCGCATCAGTGTCGTAAATGTCGGCATTGATGAGGAGGTAGAACTGGACAGTGTTGAACCACTGTTTGGACTTATCATAGGACCCATCGAAGGGTTCAGGGGCTCCAAGGTGCAGTTCCTTGGTGGACATGGTAGTTGGGGGCAAGGACGAGGGTGCGACAGCAGGACGTGTGTGAGTGAGAGGGAAGCCTGTGAGAGTGGGCGGCTTGGTAGGTCTGGTAGGGATAGACATGCTCAGTTGCATGGCAGTGGGAGTGGGAGTCTCAGGGGAAGGAACTCACAGAATACTAAGTTGGCGGACAACTCCTTGTGTCTTCTTCCTCTTGGACACAGGTGGGATTGATATCAAGGTCAGAGTGTTCGAGGGACAAAGGGGACGAGGGTTCAGGAGAGGACTGGCCTTGTTCAGGTGTACCTTGGGGGAGGAACCAGTGGGAGCTAATGGTGGTGCAGTGCCCAGGGAATCACCCCATGCAGGCTGATTGTGGGAGAGGGGTGCGCAGTTGTTCAGGGAATCACCCTGTGCAGACTGAAGGTAGGAGTGGGTAAGAGGAACGACCTGAAAGTCGTTCGTAGAGGGCTAGCTTAGTCTTTTGTTACGCTAGGCCATGGAAGACTAGCGGGGACTCAAAGTGAGCTCAATGTGGATATGAAGATGAGGGAGGATACACAGGGTGTTCTGACAGAAGACTTCAGAGACATGCATTCAAGGGAACTCCTTGAATGGAAGCAACGCCAAACGGCCTGCAGTTGGACTTCAAGGAGTTTCCTTAAGTCCGGGTCGAAGGTACAAGGTGAAGGCCTCAGGGAAGTCCCTTAGCCTTAGTGTGCTGATAACAGACAGCAATGAGAGGAGCGAGGAGTGGCTTAGAGCTCATAGAATTGAGTAGACTAAGCTAAGGAGAAGTACAGGCAGGTGAGGCGATATAAGTACAGACGCCAACAGTGTTAGGTAATGGACTTCTAGTAAGTCTGAGATAAGGAGTGAGTCATCCGCAGTAGATAAGGATGAGTCACGACGAGTCAGTTCTAATAATACAATCAGTTCCAAGATAAGGGAGATAGGGAGGAACTGGGGGAGCGGAACTTGGGGTGTAAATGGAGTTCCTAAGTCTGAGATAAGATGCAAGACAAGCGAGGACTTAGCTAAGTAAGAAGAAGAGAAAGAAAAGAGGAAAAAGGGCAATCCACTGTGGATCATAACAATAATATCATCTCTTTTGCTTTTCTTGATACAGTGACTCCAAAAACCGTTCCAATAACTAACCCCAAACTGGGGCACGAAGCGCCCCACAATCACCCGTGGGAATCACACCTCACTTTGGTGAGACCAAACAAAGTACAAACCCTTGGCTACAAATCGGTCCCTGGGTCATGTGATTCGGCTCAGGGGCTGTGGAGATATGCC
>JBBPLO010001512.1:0-10320 GCA_038089835.1 Retiboletus flavoniger | reverse complement strand
CATTGGTATCTCGGATAGCTCGCGAATAACAGAATGACATACTAGCCCGGCTGCGTCTTTTCAAAGCTTGCAAATTGGCCCTTGACGCCGACCACGGTACGACTGCCTTGTCTCTTGACCTCTTTCTTGATTTCTCTCCAGAAGACGCTTCTACTCCTTGGTCCTCTAGGTTCATCGTTGGGATCAAGGTCCTCGGCATCGCTGACATCACCCTTGTCCAAGATGATACTTTCCAACTCTTTCTTCATCTTCTTGACTCTGATTGGAACCTTTGTAAAGTCGATCGTCTTTGGCCAGCCTTTCTTAGCTGCGATCGGTAGTTGATGTGATTCGAAGCGATGCCGTTGGCAAACAGATATATAAATCGTCAAGGGTGCTTTCAAACCACCTCGATTCCTCGGACGTGGATCTGAGACCGACTTTTTGCGCGCTGTCGTGAGCAAGTGTTGGAAAAAGGGAGTGGGGTGGGAAGGCAATTCCTCGTCGCAATAGGGACACATCTTTGAAGGGTCTCGAGCGTAACCCATCTCGACTATATGCGTGGGTTCGTATGAGAACAAGAAAGAGGGTCATCTGGAACATCGGCGGCTTACTGGAATCATCTTCCATAGGCTCGTACAGATAGTCGAGCGTGTCCAGCATCCTAATGAGATCCGAAATGGTGAAGAAGTCAGCAGGACTGAGAGTCGGAATCAAGAAGACGCACCCTGAACGCGAGTCCCTGCGCTTTTTCGCACTACGCCCTTGTTCAGCATTACTGTCATCGGATGAGGTACGCTTCGTGGATTTAGGACTGCGAATACTGAGCGACTTTGACGGCCGATCGATGCCTGCGAGCATCTGAGAACTCATGGGGAATGGTTTGGGACCACTGCGCTTTCCCGGGCTGTCCACCGAGTCGATGTCGTCCTCATCGGAGGACATTGCACGTGCCTTACCCTTGTCCTTTGACGAAGAGAAAGGCGACAAGTTAGGTAAGGTGGTTCCACGGGAAACTTGTTTCGTTCTCAATGGAGAAGGAAGGGGGATCGGTTTGGGAGCGTGTGCAAACGTTGCAGCGCGTGATACAACACTCTTCTTGGTCTTGGTGGAAGAGGCATCACCGCTCCATGCGCCATCGGAAACGTTTTCCTTTGCTTGCAGCGACACGAGGAACTCTGGTGGTTTCTTGACGGCTCGTTTGCCGTCCGCGTTTGCAGGCAGTTCGGGTGACTTGTTACGTAGCGGAAAACCGCGCCTCTGCGCCGCGGGGCGTGGTGTGGACTCTGGACTTCTGTTGACCTTGCGAGAGATGACGACGCATGGCCTTGGGCGAGGTTTGGTGGGTGATCGTGGGGTTTCCTTGACTGGTGGAAGGGGTGGTTTGGAAGTGGAAGAGTTCTTGGCATCTGGAAACCAACGAGCAGCAGCGCGCGCCGAACTAGGACTGCTTCGACGCGTCGAGTACGCCTTGGAGGGTTTCTGTCGCGAAGAGGATGGGCCTGACGGAGAGTCACCGAGAATCTCAATATCGTCTGATATAGGCTTGAACAGCTCCTGAGAATCGGCGAGGGACGACGTCAGTGGTGGTACCTCTGTTGCAGCGTCGGCCGCAGGGAGGTTCTTCTTGAACCGAAGCCCCTTCACGGCATTGAAGGTCGATGGCTTGTAGAGCGGGTGCGCGACGAGATCACGACCGTTGGCGTATACTGTTTCCTCCTCGTCGGAAGAGGTGTCTTGTTTCTTTCCCTTTACGACGCGCTTCGGGGATGGGGTCGCGTCGCCGTCCATAGAGTTCTGGGAGGAGAGCAAGAGCTCGTCATCACTCTCATATTCCGAGATGTCGAGAAGTGTCCTCCGTTGTTTGTTAGAGAACGTGGAGGCGGGCTTGTACTTGTTCTTGGATAATTTTCCGTGGATGACGAGCGGTTTGGGGGGGACGAGGGAGGACCCGATGTCTTGGAAACCGAGCCCTTCACCGGATTTGATGGCGGATGGACGCTGGGACATGCGATGAGACGGATCTATAAAGATGGCCTTGTTGGTAGACTTGGTGTTGCTAAAAAGCCGTTCCATGGCTGCGGGGACGAGCACGTCGTGCTCGGTGCTTCGAATTGGCGCGGCGTTGTTGTGGGTTGTTTAATTCCAAAGGTGTTGCCACACATAGCCAAACAAAGATAGCGGCAGGCGGGCCGTGGGCCGCAAGGCGATCATGGAGGTTGTGACGTGAACGGGGTTCCTGTGACGACTTGAATGGCCGATCTTGGACGCTGACGGATTCGCAGATGGGATCTGAATTTGGGTTGATAGTGTCCGGGAATGCGGGGAAGAAGAAGAATAGGGCTCGTTGCAAGATTAAAAGCGCTGTTCGAATGCCCCGGGTCAAAGTTGACCATGCCCTGTGAACGCCCCCCCTCCCCGCTATAAAAAACGTGCCCCCACTCCCAGCCTGCCCCTCGTCGTGCCCGTCCATGTCCCTGCCCTCCCACCCCTCCACACTGCACGACGCAGACGCGACCCTCCTGGTATGTTTTTGCTCGCCCCTCGTCGTCGCTCACGCCCCCCACAGGTCGAGTTCGAGCATGGAGATCCCCGTAATCCTATCAACTTTTCCACCGCCAGAAAATGGGGCATCACAGTTACCGCCTGCGGCTTCACTGCCATCACCGGTCAGTCCCTCTCCGTCTCTACCGCCCCTCATGCCGATTCCCTTTTAAGCTGCCGCCATCTCGACCTACACCATGGGCGTGCTAACAATGGTACGCGACCTCCGCTGCTCTACCTTTGCGGCTACCGTCGGCCTTAGCGTATACCCAATCGGGTTCGGTCTCGTCCCTCTCATTACCTCTTCCTTGTCAGAAGAGTTCGGCCGTTTCCGTCTCTACGTCGTGACCACCTTCCTCTTTATGTTGACACATGTCATGACTGCCCTGCAAGTTGTTCCACACGCACGATCCTTGGTGGCTGCGCTAACTCGCCCGACAGAGCTCCGAACATAACCACAGTGATCGTCGCTCGCTTCCTCAGCGGCTCGTTCGGATCGACGGGTGCAACCCTCGTCGGAGGCACAATCGCAGATATATGGAAGCCCGATGAGTGATTATCCCCCGGTTACCATCCTGAATCTCGCTCATCCTCTCAGGCGTGGTTTCCCCATGGCACTTTTCGCGATCGCGGCTCTGGGTTCCACTGGTCTCGGGCCCCTGCTCGCAGGTTGGATCGAATCCAATAACCACCTAGGGTGGAGGTGGATTCAGTGGATTTCCGCCATGTAAGTCGACCAGGTCTCTCTAGGTCGACCGTGACGTGACCACTCTACATAGCGTCAGCGGCATCTATTTTCTCAGTGTCTTGCTATTCTTGACAGAGACGCGCGCCGATATTATTCTCACTCGCATCGCACGCGAAATGAGAAAAATAAGGCAAGACGACAGATACCACGCAAGAGCTGAAATAGACAAGCTTAGTCTCTTCACGTTGATCAAGATATCCACCACTCGCCCGATCAGTAGGTGTTAACCCCTATACCCGCGAAATGCTCTGATGCCTAGTCAAAGGCTTGCTTTTGACCGAGCCGACTGTTCTGAGTTTTAGTGTAGGGACTCCTTTTCGTTCTCTCCGCTCGGCTGATCATCGGGTCCAAAGCTCTGGATCGGTTTCGCATGGGGTGTCTTGTTTTGTTTCATCGAGTGAGTGGCTATACGTACCTCGTGCTCACTTCTGACGGTGCACAGCTCGATTGCTGGAGAAATGGAGTCCATCTATGGCTTCACCGTCGGCGAGAGAGGGACAACATACATTTGTATCACGTCCGCATCATTCCACCCTTTCCATGTCTGCCCACTGACCCGCTCTGACAGCGTCGGAAGTATCCTCGGATGGTTCGCAAATATGTACCAGGAGGTACTGTACAAGTGTGTTCCTATCGTCATGTGTTCGGCATGGGTGCTGAGACGACGACAAGAAAATACGTCGCCAAGAAAGGTCCAGAGGCACGACTCTGCTTCACCCTCGCCGCCGCCGTCTTGCTCCCGGCCGGTATGTTCATCTATGCATGGACTGCGAGGCCGTCTATCCATTGGATCGCACCTCTCATTGGCCTGACGGTGAGTCTCCAGGTCGCCTTCTGTAGCAAAATGATTTGATGTCACGTCGGCATCCGCGTCGACAGGTCTTCATAGTCGGTGCATTCATCATTTATCAGGGCGTCTTCGTCTACCTTGCCGACTGGTACGTCTCCCCCATAACTCTATCATGACTGACGGCGAATCCCCGTCTGTCTCCGTCAAGCTATGGGCCATACGCGTCATCTGCCTTGGCGGGTCAAAGCATGTGCCGTACGTACCCGTTCTATCGAAATTTGCGCCGTCTGACGTGTTCGACTTCGTTTTCGGTTTGATCTCGGGTGGGCTTCTCAACAGGGAACCTTCTCGGCGCGGTCTTCCCTCTCTTTACGCAACACATGTACGACAGCCTTACGTACAAATGGGCGAACACCCTTTTCGCACTCATATCGGTGGCTATGATTCCTATCCCTTTTGTCAGTCTTGCTTCCTTCTCTGTCGTGGGGTTGATACGCCACTTGCTTGTGGCCTTTTTTTATATATATCTTGTCCTGCGCCCGCATTCCAAACCCATCTCACGCATGTATGCATTGACAGATACTCTTCGTTTACGGCGCTGCGATCCGGAAACGAAGCAAAGTCTCGCGCAAGGTGCTCGCGTTAGAGAAGAAGCGCGTGTCTGAAGACGAAAAGGCGGATTCGGACAAGGTCTGAGAGACGGACACGTCGTCGCCTCCCGTTTTCGCTGCGCTCTGCATACTGCATACCACATACCATGCGTTCGTCTGCACGCGGCCTCCTTGTCCTTCTCCCGTGCACCCCGTCCAATCCCGCGTATATATTATCCATCGTCATCATCATTCAGGGTCGACTCGGCGCCCGTTCCCTTTCCCATCGCCCGCCTCTCCTATCGGTCCAATATCGCTGTCAAACACGCTCAACACGGATAAATCATATTGACACTGGTTCGCATCGCCCAACGCAAAACACACGCTAACTTATTCGCTATCAATTGTTGATTATGATAAATATCGCATATACTTTTTTTATCGTACGTACTTGGCTGTACGTACGCCCATTGCATACTACGTTCGGTCTAGGCTTGTTGTCGATAGGAGGGGGTTCTTTGGTCATCCATGTCGAGCATCCGGGTCGTTTGCAGTTTTTGGAGGTCTCGTCAGTTTATATGCACGTAGCTATAGACGGCGCGTAGAACACGTTTTCGGGCGTCGCGCACGAATAACATTTGAAGTAGAGAATAACATTCCTTTCCTGGCGCAAGTTACATGTGCCTCCAAGACGACGCTAGCCGGATTCTCCACAAGTACCACGGCTCCCGCCACGCCAACACGCCAGCCAGACCTCTTCCCAGGGCCTGTCCCGACGCCCGTATCGCCGACTCGAGCGCCATACGAGTGCACACCCCGAGGCAAGGGAACAGGTAACACTACGCCTCGCCCCGACCGTCAACTTGAACACCCGCATCGCGCTCCCTCGCCAACGCGTCCCCCCAATGACGTACCTCGGGGTGTCGCAAGTACGGGAAGCTGCTGTCGAAGAAGCCTTGTAGATCGCCCCGATCGCGTTCGTGCGCCTTTTCGTACTCGCGGGCTGTGTTGACGAGGGGTGCCAAGACAGTGTTGCGAAGAAACATTTTTTCAATTTAAAAGAAAAAAAAAGTGGGACACGACGTCAGCGCCACCGTATCCACGAACTTGAAAAAGAGAGAGAGAGAAGTGGACGTACCCTGGAGGGCCATCTCGAGTCTATCGAGATCTAGAGATCCAAAGAAAGAGGTCAGAACCCACGTACGACATCACGTGCCCAGAAGACTCGGATGAATCATGAATCAGAACAGGAGAGGGGGACGCATATATCCACTGCAGACGGTGAGTACGTACCTTTGACGAACTTGGCCTCGGGAGTCACACCTTGTTCGTACTCCTGTCCGTGTCGCGTCAGCGAGTCCTCGTCCGTGGCAAGGCGTTCCGTCGTGCAACGACACCGAGACGGAGACGAACCTCCCACAGCGCCTCGATGCGCAGGGCCGCTGGACTCGCGTGCAGCATGTCGTGTACAAAGTTGTGCATCGCCTCCTGTCAGCGCGGGATGCATGCGTGAGCGGACGTGTCGTCAGCATGGACGGACGCACCGCTTCAAGGCGTCGTTTCTGTTCCTTGGAGATGCCCTCGCGGGGGGTAATGTCTCCGACTGTTATCCGCGTGGACGAAAGGGGGTGAACATCGCGTCCGAGCGAACAAGTAGGCGCATTCACCTTGTGCCTCTGCGAGATCGTGCACGACGCACATCATGACACACCTAACATGGATCGTGAGCGGGAGGGATGGCATGGAAGAGACTGAAACGGACTTGGACACGTCGAGCGTCGTGTCGGACGTACACATGGCCAACACCGCCATGCGGTACATGTGATCTGCGATGCTACGATCGACGTGAGGACGAACGCACCGCGCACGGACCGATCCGGACGTACCTCTCGGGGCTCGGAACCTGCAGAGGACCGTCAGCCGTGCTCGGGTATAGTTAGTCACTCACCTTGAAGTCGATCCAGCCTGTGCGTTTCTGTGTCTGTATGCGCGGATGAGCATTGGGACAGATCGCGACGGTCGTGTGTACCTTGAGTCTCTCGAGGACGTGAAAGAACGCGAGTCTATCCACGTCCGCGTCGCCGGTTTGCTTGTACAATGGGGGAAACGTCCGCTTCGTGGTCGACATGGCTGCGCTCGGTCAAAAGTCGATTCCTGTCCGTTTTGATCTCCGAGTTCCGATTCCGATAGATAAGATAATACAGACGCGAGCTAATCCCATTGGACAATGGACCAACGTAATAGACAACGAGCGAGCACGCGTGTTACGATACTTTGGTGGACGACACGGCCGCTCCCCTGCGTCTCTTGGTGCCTCGTCTTATCTCGATCAAATCAGCCTCGACCTCGGCGTCTTTGCATGAACCGAGGAATGCGAGGCTCTTTCCCAAGCCTCCGACCCCGATCATGCCTTGGTGGGTGCCACCGCCCTTGTTGCGTCTCCGATTACCGTTGGTCGGGCCACCCCCGGCGCCAGATGCAACGTGGCCATTGGGGAGGGTGATCGAGGTGAGCGGGAACGGGAACGGGGAAGGTATCTCATCGACGGAGAGCGAGTGTGGGTTCGTGAGAGGCCCAGAAGTGATGGGCGTCATGCTCCCATTTCCGAGACCAAACGCCCCGATGCCCAGTGGCGTCGGCGGCGGCGAAGTGCAGATCTTGTTGCGCAGTTTACGGGTGATGTGTGCGCGGGTCTGGGAGTCGAGGGAGACGTCTGGATGTGTTCAAAAGGAAGGTCGTCAGAGTGTACGTGGGGGGAGGGACAACGTCAAGGACGGACCGTTTACGGCACCTTCGCCTTCTTTTTCTTCCCTAGCTCGTCGTCGTCGTTCTTCGATGCCCTCGAGGAGGCGCTCGCGCACGCGCACGCGTCCTTTTCGCCATTCTTCCTCCACTCTCTCGCGTTCCTCCTCGTAGGCGGTCTCTATCGCCACGAGGCTATGCTTTTCTTCGTATGCGAGCTGAGCGAGGAGGGCGGAGCGCTCGAGGGACAAGGGATACATGCGTAGATTGTACATTGGGTGCGTTTCGGGGCGCGATGCGAGCTGTATGGCGGCACTGTGGAGAACGGAGATGTTTTCTGCAAAGTGTCTGCCTCTGAGGCCGTGTGAGGCGATGACGCAGAAGAAAAGCAAGATGGACGGACTCGTCCCTGCGATCGATCATTTCCTTTCCTACTTTTCCAGAGAGGTCCTTGCGTTTCTTGTCTCTCTTTGGGTCATCTGCTTGGATGCGAGTGAGTGCGATGGGATGTGTGGGAGAGAGCTTGGCGCACCGTGGGTCCTCGTGCTGGGTCCAGGGACGGGGGGATGGTGTACGTGGATCACGTCTGAGCGGGCGTTGTGCGTCGAGGCGTACGGCAAAGCGAACACGCCGGGCTGAGGGGGCATCGTCACAGAAATGCGGGCCACAGCGCGACCACCAACTGATTTTGGTCCACTCCATATTAGGAAATCATTCTACTTCCGATCATGACGATGGTCACGTGGTCACAGACGCGTCCACTACCTTTCGCTCGCCGGAATGAACAGTTGAATTTTTGCTCTCTTCCAGTCGGACACATTCCTACTGAACGCCATGGTTCTCACTTCACAAATCCCATCGCTCTTAGTCTGCAACATTCGATTCCAATGCCTGGCTCTCAAACACGGCACTCAAGCACCAGGGCATAAAGGAATTCGCTGCAACCGGTTATCTCCTCATCAACTTGCGCGAGATCGACCAGCCGTTCTCCGTTGAGGCTCACTGTTCTCGGCAGGAGCCTTACCAGGACGGCTCTATACAGGCGATTCCACTTTCAAGGCTGTACAAACGGATTCGCCGTCCGGGGTGATATCTCGAACTCCACTGGCAAAAAGGGTTTACTACCCAGTTCTTGTTGCAACAGCTTTAGCCCAGCACTTGATCGAGCGGAGATGTTTATCGCAGCTTAAATATAAGTATTACACCATCGTCCGTAATCCAATGTCCTGAGGTGTCTAGCTATTCTCTGTTCACTCAACGTTCACGAGTAATGCTCTCTCGTTCTCCATCATTGGTTGGACGTGTCCGACGCGTACGCCATAGCCGTTCCCCGCAATGTCTACACTATCTGTGCGCTCATTGTCAACAATTTCTTGAGCAACAATTTCTATCAAGTAGATGTGCAGACAACGCTCGTACCTTCGTTGTCAGTCAGACGATTCGCCACGGATCGCATATCCATTCAGAATGCATCCACGTCCGACTTGGGTCCGGTGGGTCTCTGTGATGCGTTGGTGGACTGCCTCTACTCGAGCAACGACTGCCACGTCATCGCGCTCACGACCTATCCGTCACGGGGACAGACGCTCGACGTGCCGCCCGAAATCGTACCGCGATGGAGTGAGCGGGTAGTAGCGGTCGTGTCGCTGCAGGATGCTGATGCGTGCATGTTGAATGATGACACACCCTTTTTTTTTACGGAGATGACGTGACGAAATGCGTGGTCGCGGAATTTGCGGGGCGGATTGCGTTGATGGGGGCGCTGCTCTGACTGGGCGGTCTCGTTGCCGATGAGTCTTGGGATCCTGCGAACTTCTGACGCGAGGGCGGAGCGAATCGTGAAGGACACATTTATGCGCGCAGCAGGCTGTTGAAAACCGTCCCCCAGGGTGCGTTCAAGCTTGCGACCGTTGAGTTCTTCTTGGAGCAACTCGAGCTCGACACTTGGATTCAGATCAAGTCAGCACTGGTCCGTAATGTTTGTCGCTGACGAAAATAACAACCACAGCTTTCCACACACTCTTCCTGGCAACGTCTTGCAATCGACGACGTCTCAAGATCTCAATGTTCGACTTCACTATGATATCAATCAATTTCATTCATGGTTTCCCAGTGGAATTGCACCATTTAACCCTCTGCTTCACGGATCCTGAGGACATTCTTACACTGCGGAAGGCAATACACATTTCCCTCGAGCGCCCTCGAATTGACGACTGACCTATCTTGTCAGACATGTAAACACTTTCTCGCACTCACTAAAGAACGTCGTCTCTGGACCGCCGTATACTACCGCATGCGGAAGACGCACGCCCTGGGTTGCTCTGAGAGCGAATTCGCAGCGTTGACGGCCTTGCAATCTGAACGTCTCCTCGTGAGAGCGTCCAAAACCGAAAAGTCATTTCAAACGTTCAGAGGACATGTGACGGCCCAACGCTGCATCCTCCCCGACGGTCAAACGCGCGAAATAGGTCCCTTGTCCGCGCTATCCTTTTTGTCAGAGCGGTTCATTCTCTCCGTGGACAAGACGACGACGGCGTACGTATGGGACATGTCGACAGTCGCGTCGTCCGCAGAGGCACCATCATTCCCTTGTGCGCGTCTGACGCTCATCGGCTGGCATTTCGTCGCATACAGCATGTCCACTGATCTTTCTACCCTCTGTGTTGCCCTTGTCAAGGAAGCCAGGTGCGTCGTCATCATGTGTAGATCGATGACTAATACCTAACAATGATTGATCCGTCAGAGCACACATTTTTTCTCTTTCCTTGCCCTCGAGCACATCGGACACGGACGAATCCACGTTATCCTTTCGCAACGTAGCGTATATCGACATCCATTCCAGCAGCGTCAGGAGCATCGATGCGGATTCATGCCTCATTTTGTTGCAGTTCTCTGATACTATCGAGGTAGTGAACTGGCATACACAA
>JBBPLO010001510.1:0-10325 GCA_038089835.1 Retiboletus flavoniger | reverse complement strand
GAAGAACAGGAAGAAATCCTCCAACTCTCCCATGACCTTTCCACCCAACTCAATCTTCCGAGAGTTCCTACTCCTCTGTCTCCCACTCCCACTACCATGCAACCTGTCTTTCCTCCCCCTACCAAGCCTATGCCCCACCCAGTGCTCACTGGCTACCCTCTATCTTGAACACGTCCCTTGTTCCCTAGGTCACCTCCAAACCAAAGCACTATGTCCGCAGGAAAGGAACTCTGTCTTGGAGCCCCTATACCCTTCGATGGGTCCTATGAAACATCGACACAGTGGCTCCACACTATGCAGTTCTACCTCCTTGTCAATGAGGACATCTATGACACTGATGCTAAATGAATCACCTTCACCCTCTCTCATATGACCAATGGCTCTGCTGCCACATGGGCTGCCACCTTCTACCAGAAGTGTATGACTTCCAGCACAATAACCCTGGAAAAATTCCCAGACTTCATCAAAGAGTTCAACCTCGCCTTTGAGCATCAAGACTTGATCAGCAATGCCATTGCCTGGCTCACCACCACACGAATGATTAAGAAAAAGGTTATGTATGAACCAACCCTTACTAAATACATCACAAACTTCTGCAACAATGTGGTCATCTCAAAAATTGCGGACAATAACATCCTCATCTCATACTTCTCCACTGGTCTTCCTCAACCCCTCATGATGAAGATCTATTCCATGGAGACCCCACTGACCACCACCAAAGAATGGTACAAAAAGGCAACCCACTTTCAAACCATGTGGGAACGCACCCAAGAAATCTCCAGGAGGACCCACTGTCCTACCTCCCAACCAACCCACTCTTCCACGTACACTCCATGCAAAGACCCAAATGCCATGGACATGGACGTCATCCGAATCATCAGAAAACTCACCCCTGAGGAACAAAAGTGATGCATCAAAAAGAACCTCTGCTTTTGATGCCACCAATCCGGACATTCTTCCAACAAATGTCCCACCTTTTCCCCACAGCACCCCACAGGAACCTCATGACCTCCCACCAAGAAGATTGCCAAAGTGACCAAAGAAATCCCTCATCTACAAGAGATCGAGGACAATGATGATGAAGATGAAAAGTCTGTAAAAGTTGTCTTCCTGCAGGATTTTTAGAAAGGAAGCCTACCTCAACATTAGCACCTTCTGTAAAAGCGGTGACTGTTACGCTGAGCAGTGAAGCTGCAGCGGGACCTCAATGTGAGCTCTACGTGTGTACGAAGACGAGGGAGGATACTTCGGGTATTCCGACAGAAGACTTCGGAGATATGTCCTCAAGGTTGGTAGCTTGAGGGGAGATGACGTCAAACGACTCGTAGATGAACTTCAAGGGAGACCCTTAAGTTCGGGACAAAGGTTCAAGGTGTAAGCCTCAGGGAGATCCCTTAGCTTAAGTGTGCCGGTGAGGACGACGAGGGGAGCAAGGAGTGGCTTAGAGCTTGTAGAATTAAGGAGACTAAGCTAAGGAGAAGTACAGCGGGGGACGCGATATAAGTACAGTCGCCAGTGGTTACGTAATGGGCTTCTAATAGGCCCGAGATAAGAAGTGAGTCATCCACAGTAGATAAGGATGAGTCACTATGAGTCAGTTCTAATAATACAATGGTTCTGCGATAAGACAGAAGGGAAGGAACCAGGGAAGCGGAGCTCGAGGCGAGAATGGAGTTCCTAAGTCCAAGATAAGACAAGAGACGTGTGAGGACTTAGCTAAGTAAAAAGAAAAGAAAGGAAAAAAGGGCGATCCACCCTGGATCGTAACATTACCCCCATGCTAGGGGTGAGACTCCAGCAAATCCTTCTCAAAGGTCAATATACCCGGCGCCGGGTGAGCCCGTCATATTAGCGTAAGCGATCTCATCGAAGACGTCATCGACGTCATCGTCTCCGTAGTTATGGACCTCGACCGGGGAACGGGGTCGGCGAGGTCGGCGGTTGACACGACTCGGTGGAGGTGTGGGACGCGGGGGAGGAGACGGGCGAGTCTGCTGGTTATGGCGCTGTTCCGGGGAGCGGTTTCCTTGAGAGGAGCCGGACGATGAGGAGAAGTGAGGCGGGGGAGGTGGTCGTCGGAGGGGACAACGTTGCTGGGTGTGACCGGGCGCGAAGTTGAGACAGAGCGGACATTGGTAGACTTGGCAATCAGCCCGAAAGTGGCCGAGACGGTGACAGTGGAAGCAGGCCTGTCTATATCTGGGGTGGGACTCCGTAAGGGGAGTCATGCCATCGTTGCCGGTCCAGAATGCTTCAGCTCGGGCTAAGAAGTCTATCTCCACAGGGTCTAAGGGGGAAGCAGATGCGGAGGGGGTGGAGTTGGCTCGGCGAGCCTGTTGTTCGGAGTGTTCTTTCAGGTACCTGTCGAGGTCCTGGAAGAATTCGAGGGCTCCGAGCTGGTAGGCAAGGAGTAGGGACACGGTGCGTGCGTCTCGGTATATGGAGGATAAGATGGTGTGGAGGCATGTGCGTTGGGCGTCCGAGGGGTTAGGGGGAATAAGGCCGAGGCGGGCAATCTGCAGGTAGAGTTTGGAGACGAGCTCCAGGGGGGATGCATCCTTGACGAAGGACTGCATGGGGATGAGGAGGTGGGAGTCGGTTAGGGCCGACGCGAGCTCCTGGAGGTCGTCGTGGGATGGGTAATCTTCGCGCAGTCTGTGCGCGTTAATCGGGACGTCGACGCTAAGGATGGGTGTCAGAAGTACGGTGGCGAGCGAGACAGGAGGGAGCTCGGGAGAGCGGTCCGCCCAGCGTGGGGGACCAGCAGCGGGGGATCCCCAACCAGGGGAAGGAGCACGGGAGGAAGAGATCATGGGATCATAGATGGGGGATGCGTGCGAAGCTATCGTAGGGAAATCTACGGGTAGGTCATCCGCGAGGACAACGTTTTGTTTGTTAGCGAGAGGGGAAGAAAGAGGGGGAGAGGAGCGGAGGGATGATACGGTGGTGATAGAAGACATGTCTTTTGTTGTTCTTTTTCTTTTCGAGTATGCTATGAGTGAGAGAGAAGGAGGGGAAAACTAAGGAGGGAAAGCGCAGGGGTGTGCCTTCTTATAGGCAGAGAGGGTGGTCTGTGCGCGTTTGAGGTCTTTTTCGGGGAGCCAGGAGTCATCATCGGCGGAGTACCCTTTCCACTGGACTAGATAGTGGCGCTTATCCAAAGCACCATGGTGGCGTATGATCTTCTCTATCTCGTACTCTTCTTGTCCGCCGATAAGCTCCGGCGGGTTCTTTTTGAAATGCGGGCCGTAAACGGCGTTTTGGCGATAGGGCGATAAGAGGGAAGCATGGAACGTGGGGTGGAGCTTCCACGTCTTCGGAAGGGCTAGGTGATAAGAAACCGGGGATAATACGTCAGTGATAATGAAGGGTTCCTCTCTTTTGGGAGCGAATTTGGGGTTGGCTAGTTCCCGGCGGAGGTTGCAAGCCTCGAGCCATACCTTATCTCCTTTACTGAAAGGGATAAAGGGTTTTCTGTTTCGGCTGGCCATTACTTGGCGGGCCAGTTCGTGGGAGGCTAAGGCCTCGTTTCGGGCGGAGGAGAGTTCTTTGAGCCGTGTTTCAACAGCGGGGACGTTGGTGTCGGGGACTAGAGTGGGGGGAGGGTTAGGTTCGTACCCCATGAGAAGGAAGAATGGGGATCAGTTAGTGACCGAGTGAGGGCGGTGGTTGTGGGTAAATTCCGCTAGGGAAATCTTGTTGGCCCAGGACGTGGGGTCGTCTCCGCAGAAGATTCGGAGGTAGGTCTCGACTTCCTGGTTGACTCTTTCGGTCTCTCCGTCGGTTTGAGGGTGGAAGGCAGTGGAGAGGGCGAGCTTGTAGTTGAGGATTCTCCCTAGTTCTTTGGAGAAGGCGGAGGCGAATTGAGGGCCGTGGTCGGAGATGATCTTGTTGGGGAGACCGTATCTGGAATAAACTTTGTGGGCAAAGAGGGTGGTGATGCTGTCAGCGGTGACGGTTTTCTTGGTGGGGCAAAGAATTACCCCCTTTGTAAGGCCGTGGTCGACCACGACCAGGAGACTATCAAAGCCGTCGGAGACGGGTAGATCCGTGATGAGATCACAGGAGATCTGTTGGAAAGGGCAGGTGCAGGAGGAGCGGATGGGGACGAGAGGAGGGGTGGTAGGGTGGGTGTTGGTTTTGTTTTGCTGGCATACAGTGCAGCCAGCGACGTAGTTCCGGACGTGGGCGGCGAGGCCGGGCCACCAGCACTCGGCGGCAACGAGTTGGCGGGTTTTAAGAAAGCCGGGGTGACCGGTGGTGGGGTGGTCATGGTGTTTGGCCAGGACTGCTTGGCGGGAGTTGGGGGGAATGTAGAGGCGTCCGTGGAACATGAGGGCTCCGTTGACGGATTGCCACGGGGAGAAGTGGGCGCGGAAGGAGGTCGGGAGCGGTGCGGAGAGGGATTGGATGGCCTGAAGGGCCGTCGGGTCGATGGTACACTCATCAGAGATCTGTTTGGCAAGGAGGGAGTCTACGGAGGCGACGAACGCGGTCTCAGGGAGTACAGTGACCGCGATGTTGTCGGTGTTGTGGGAGTCAAGGTCGGGGCGTCGGGAGAGGGCGTCGGGGCCCGCGAGTTTCAAGGCGGGGGTGTAGGAGAACTCGAGGTCGTAGTTGGCGAGGTCGAGGAGCCATCGTGCCTGGC
Organism: Retiboletus flavoniger; assembly: GCA_038089835.1. Lineage (NCBI taxonomy): Eukaryota > Fungi > Basidiomycota > Agaricomycetes > Boletales > Boletaceae > Retiboletus > Retiboletus flavoniger. The sequence goes on along the minus strand of JBBPLO010001510.1, from coordinate 5,677 downwards.
GTCGGTTGAGGTCCTGGGGTTTGCGGAAGTAGGTAAGGTTGCGGTGGTCGGTGAAGACCTTGATGGGGAAGGGGGCGCTGCGGAGGTAGTGGCGCCAGGCGGAGAGGGCGCGCATGACGGCGAGGAGTTCGCGGTCATGGATGTCATAGTTTCGTTCAGCGGGGTTGAACAACTGCAAGATGTACGAACAGGGTTGCCACTCCCCATTCAGGTTGAGCTGTTGGAGGACGGCGCCGGAGACAAACTTGGAGGCGTCGGTGGCGATGGAGAACTGGGCGCCCATGTTGGGGAGTTGGAGGACGGGTTGGGAAAGGAAGGCAACCTTGAGGGAGTCGAAGGCAGCCTGACAGTCGGGAGACCACTGCCACGGCTGGTTCTTCTTGGTGAGGTCAATGAGAGGTTGGGCAGTGGTGGAGTATCCTTGGATGAAGCGCCTATAGAAGTTAGCGAATCCTAGGAAGGAATGGACTTGTTTCAAGGTCGTGGGGATGGGCCACTTGGAGATGCCCTCGAGCTTGACAGGATCCATGGCGATGTGACCGGGTTTGACGACGAGGCCAAGGTATTCGACCTCGTCGGTGGTGAACTTGCATTTCTCGAGTTTGAGGTGGAGGTCGAGTTCCTCCATGCACTTGAGGACACGGCGGGTCCTGTCAGTGTGAGTGGTCTCATCGGGGGAGAAGATGAGAAGATCGTCCATATATATGACGAGCCATCCTTCGGCGATCAGATCTCCAAAGGAGTCGTTCATAAATCTCTGGAACGTTGCAGGGGAGTTAGTGAGTCCGAAGTACATCACATTGGGTTCAAAGAGACCACAATGGGTTACGAAGGTGGCCTTCCATCGGTCTTCCGGGGAGATCTGGATGTTGTTGTATCCCCAGCGGACGTCGAATTTGGTGAATTTCCGAGCGTCCTTGAGCTTGTCAATGAGTTCGGAGATGAGGGGGAGCGGGTAGGCGTCGCGGACGGTTGCTTCGTTGAGCTTACAGTAGTTCTGGCAAGGGCGTAGTCCTCCATCCTTTTTGTGGATGAAGAAAAAGGGGGACGCTTGGGGGGATTTGGAAGGGGAGATCTTCCCGGCGGCGAGGTTTTCGTCAATGAATTTATCGGCGGCGGCTTTCTCATCGGGAGAGAGGGGGTAGATCTTCCCGATGGAGGGGGTGAAGTCCGGCTTCAGCAGGATCTTGTGGTCGTAGGGTCTGGAGGGTGGAAGGTGGTCAGCGGCTTCCTGGGAGAAGACTGACTTGAACTCGGCATATTCCGAGGGTAGCGAGACTTTAGGGGCTGCGAGGGCCTCTTCCTTGGCGAGCTCCGTGGCCTTGGTAATCTTGGCGATCTGTGAGGCGCGGAGGAATTGGGATCCGCAGCGAATGATGCGGAAGATGGATTGGTTGTGAATGGCGACGTTGAGGTATCTCTCCTCCACTTCCCGGTTGAGGTAGTTGTGGAGGTGGTCGTGGGATATAGCATGGACGGGGATGGAGTCCGGCTCGTGGATGGGGAAGGTATAGATCTTGTTGTGGTGTTCAAGGTCTTTCTTGTGCTCGTGGTGGAGTAGGGCCGACTGGTCGATGGATTCGTCCAGGGAGAGAGTTCGGGTGGTCCAGTCGATCTTTGGGTTGGCGGAGCGGAGCCACGGAAGCCCGAGGATCAGGTTGTCTCGTCCTAGGTGCATGACGTGGAAGAGGACCTTTTGGGCAAGTCCTTTGATATTGAGGAACAGAGGGCACGTGTGGGTGATCTTTCCTCGGTGGTTGGTGGTTCCATCTGCGTTTTTGGCTAGGATGGGGGAGGCGAGCTTTGTCACTGGGAGCTTATGCTTGGCGACGAAGTCGTAGTCGATGCAGGAGATGCTGGCGCCGCTGTCAACGAGCGCTCTGGTGTCGACGGTTTTCATGGTGTACAAGGGGCGTATGACTTGGATTGGAATGATCATTGATTTAGTCACAGCTTTTACAAGTACAGAAGCGATGTAGGAAGGGGCTAACGTCGAGGTAGGCTTCCTTTCTAAAAATCCTGGAGGAATATGGCTTTTACTGACTCCTCATCTTCTTCGTCATCGTCCTCGACCTCTTGTAGGCGAGGGATTTCTTCTTCGTCGGCCACCTCCGCCACCTTCTTGGTAGGTGGGCGAGGGGTCCTCGGTTCCTGTGGGGAAAAGGCCGGGCAGTTCCTGGAGGAGTGGCCGCTTTGGCGGCAGCGGAAACAGAGGTTGTTCTTGATGCACCGCTGTTTCTCTTCCGGCGTCATTTTGGTGATGGTGCGGACTACATCCACATCCATGGCATTGGGGTCAGGTCGTGCCTTCGGGGTGAAGGTGATGTCCTTGGCGCGGGAGGCGCCGGTTCGAGAGGCTACTTCGTGGGCACGGTTCCACATGTTGTCAAAGTGGGTCGCCTTGGAGTACCAGTCATTGATGGTGGTCGGGGGGGTTTCCATCGCGTAGATTTTGTACATGATGGACGAGGGTAGTCCGGCAGAGAAGTACGCAATGAGGATGTTGTCATCGGTGATTTGGGACACGGCGACTTTGCTGCGGAACGTGGCAATGTAGTTGACGAGGGTAGGGGAGAAGCCTTCCTTCTTCTTCTGCATACGGGTGGTGGAGAGCCAGGCAATGGCGTTCCCTATGGAGTCCTGGTGTTTGAAGGCAGCCATGAACTCAGTGGTGAAGGCTGCTACGGTTCTGAGGTTGATAGCCCCAGCGGTGATACATTTCTGACGAAAGGTCGCAGCCCAGATGGCGGCAGATCCTTTGGTCATATATGAAAGAGCGAACGCGATTTTCTTCGCGTCCGTGTCATAGACGTCGGCGTTGACGATGAGGTAGAACTGAACAGCGTTGAACCACTGTTTGGACTTATCATAGGACTCATCGAAGGGTTCGGGGGCTCCAAGACGGAGTTCCTTTGCAGCCATGGTAGCTGGGGGTGAGGGCGTGGATGCGACAGTGGGGCGCGTGCGAGAGAGAGGGAACCCGGTAAGGGTTGGGGGCCGAGTAGGTCTGGCAGGGATAGACACGCTCGGTTGCGCGGCAGTGGGAGTGGGAGTCTCAGGGAAAGGAACTCGCGGAATACTAAGTTGTTGAGTGATTCCTTGGGCAAGGAGGAGGGTTTCGTCTTCCTCTTGGGTAGAGGTGGGGTTGAGATCGGGGTCTGAGTGCTCGAGGGACGAGGGGGACGAGGGTTCAGGGGAGGACTGGCCTTGGTTGGGCGTACCTCGGGGTTTGAGCCAGAAGGCGCTAATGGTAACACTTTGCCTAGGGAATTACCCCGTTCAGGCTGATCGTGGGAAGGGGGCGTGCGGTTGTCCAGGGAATCACCCTGTGCGGACCGAAGGCAGGAGCGGGTTGATGGAGCAACCTGAAAGTCGTCCGTAGGGGGAGAGCTTAGTCTTTTGTTACGCTGAGCGGTGAAGCTGCAGCGGGACCTCAATGTGAGCTCTACATGTGTACGAAGACGAGGGAGGATACTTCGGGTATTCTGACAGAAGACTTCGGAGATACGTCCTCAAGGTTGGTAGCTTGAGGGGAGACGATGTCAAATGACTCGTAGATGAACTTCAAGGGAGACCCTTAAGTTCAGGACAAAGGTTCAAGGTGTAAGCCTCAGGGAGATCCCTTAGCTTAAGTGTGCCGGTGAGGACGACGAGGGGAGCGAGGAGTGGCTTAGAGCTCATAGAATTAAGGAGACTAAGCTAAGGAGAAGTACAGCGGGGGACGCGATATAAGTACAGTCGCCAGTGGTTACGTAATGGGCTTCTAATAGGCCCGAGATAAGAAGTGAGTCATCCGCAGTAGATAAGGATGAGTCACTATGAGTCAGTTCTAATAATACAACGGTTCCGCGATAAGACAGAAGGGAAGGAACTGGGGAAGCGGAGCTCGAGGCGAGAACGGAGTTCCTAAGTCCAAGATAAGATGAGAGACGTGTGAGGACTTAGCTAAGTAAAAAGAAAAGAAAGGAAAAAAGGGCGATCCACCCTGGATTGTAACAGTGACCAAATCAATGCATATCCCTGTCTAAGTTATCTGTCCCTTGTACACACTAAAAACCATTGACACTCGCGCCCTTATAGATAGTGGGGCCAATATCTCCTGTATCAACCGGGATTTCATTGAAAAACACAAACTCCCACTCACCAAACTCTCGACCCCCATCCTCGCTCAAAATACCGATGGATCTCTTAACAAGAAGGGAAAAATCACCCACACTTGCTCCCTATTCCTTTCCATCAAAGGACTTGCCCAAAAAGTCCTTCTCCATGTCATGCACCTTGGCTGAGATAATATCATCCTCAGACTCCCCTGGCTCCACGCAGCTAACCCAAATATTGACTGGATAAACCACACCATCTCCATCAACAAATTGGTTGATCAATCCAAATTACTCCACCAGGAATACTGAAAGGACTGCAACCAACACAACTGTTAAAACCAGGTCAACTCTGGAGCTAACTCTGAAACTTCGGAGTTAAGCTGGGGGCTGGGGCTTGGCTTCACTGTATGTGGTGTGCCCTTGCTCAGAATCATTGCCCCGATTTCGGAGTTCGGAGGTTTGGAGGTGTTCACACTCGAAGTTGTAAACAACAACAAGGACAACAACAAGGAGGAGAGAGAAAGTCTTCAAGACTTCTCAGGGATTCAGAGGGGGTTGTCAGAGGAGATCCGAGGATCAGGAGTTGGGAATAAATTGTACTGATCAGAGATCAGGAGTTGGAAATAGTCGATATTCAAACTAGAGAAAGTACAGAGTGATTCTACAAGTTTATATATGGAGTTCGGAGATGTATTACTAAGTGTTCTTGGTAACAGGTTGGTAAGTAAGTTGGAATTGGAAGATAAGTAACCCAGAGCTGTACACTGGATATGTGGAAGCCAGAGCTGCGTACATAGGATCAGAGAGAAAGGAGAAGCGGGACTAATACAAATGGAGACATACTAACATAACGAGAATAAGGAGAGACATACAATGATATTCTAAGAGCATCTCCAGAGTCTTGGAGTTGAGCTCCAAGCAAGATAGCATCGGAGTTGTTGAGTGCGAGACTGGAGATGGGTTTGGAGGGTTGGAGATGGACTTGGTAGAAATCCGGTATATGACAATGACAAGGTCTACACCTTCCCAGTGCACGAACCCAACTCTATCCCCGTACAGGTCATATCCCAAGATCATCTTCATAACTACAATGATTGGACCACCAAAGATGTCTTCAATAGTGTAGCTATCCAGAATAGAGCAGTCTTCCATATCATCCGCTGTGGCTCCAGATTCCTGTGAGGCTCACAAGTCACCAAAATTACCCAGGCCACAGAATTAGCCAAGGCCAAAGCCCTCAATGCCCCCAAAGTCTTCCTTTCTAAAGAATACCAACAGTTCACCCCCGTCTTCTCCAAAGATGCAGCAGACCACCTCCTGCCATCTAGACCTTATGACCACAAGATCAAGCTAAAACCAGAGTTCAAACCCATGATTGGCAAGATCTATCCTCTGTCCTCTGCCAAAAAAGAAGCAGCAGACAAGCTCATAGACAAGAACCTTGCTGCCAGAAAAATCTCCCCATCCAACTCCCCACAGGCATCTCCCTTTTTTTTCATCCATAAGAAAGATGGAGGGCTTCACCCCTGCCAAGATTACTGAAAACTCAATGAGGCTACCATATGGGATGCCTACCC
>JBBPLO010001509.1:0-10327 GCA_038089835.1 Retiboletus flavoniger | reverse complement strand
TGCGAGGATAAGTGATGATAAGAGATAAGTAAAGTCTAGGTGCAGGGGAGGCTGCAGGTATCAAGGACTAAGGGAACATGACTAAGGGTATACTTAGGAGAAAAGCAAGAGATAGAGTGGGCACAGGAAAGACCAGGCTGTGGATTGGAGACAATAAGGGTGAGACAGAGCAGGCGCGGGGTAGACTGGGCTGTAAAGAAGACGATGAGGGCAAGACTAAGCAGGTGTGGGGTAGACCGGGCCATGAAGGAGACGATGAGGGAGAGACTGAGCAGGTGCAGGGTAGACTGGGCCATGAACTGGATGATGAGGGTGAAATAGAGTGGGCACTGTTGTAATCCATGGTGGATCACTCCTTTTCTTTTACTTCTTTACTGTGCTAAGTCCTCTTTCGTCTCCCATCTTATCTCGGACTTAGGAACTCTGTTTATGCCTCGAGTTCCACTTCCCCGGTTCCTTCCATTCCATCTTATCTTGGAACTGTTGTATTATTAGAACTGACTTGTTATGACTCATCCTTATCTCTGGATGACTCACTCCTTATCTCGGACTCACTAGGAGTCCATTACCTAAGTATCTTGGCATATGTACTTATATCGCATCACACACCTTGTATCTCCCTTAGATTAGTCTACTCAATTCTATGAGCTCTAAGCCATCTCCTCGCCCCCTTTGTCGCTGTCTGTAACCAGCATGCTAAGGCTAAGGGACTTCCCTGAGGTCTTCCCTTTGAACCCTTGACCCAGACTTAGGAAACCCCTAGAGTCCACCTGCAAGTCATTTGACGTTGCTCCCATTCAAGGACACCCCCTTGAACACATGTCTTTGAAGTCTTTTGTCGGAACACCCAGTGTATCCTCCCTTGTCTTCTCGCCCTAGCCCGAGCTCACTTTGAGTCCCTGCTGGTATTCCATAGCCCAGTGTAACAAAAGACTAAGCTCTCCCTCTACAGACGACTTTCAGGTCGCTCCCTCTTCCTCCTCCCTGCCTTCAGTCTGCATGGGGTGATTCCCTGGACAATCATGCACCCCCTTCCCATGATCAGCCTGCATGGGGTAATTCCCTGGGCACTGCATCACCATTAGCACCCATTGGTTCCTCCCCTGAGGAATGCTCAAACAAGGCCAGTCCTCCCCCAAACCCTCATCCCTCTTGTCCCTCAAACACTCAGACCAGGAGGTCAACCCCACCTCTCTCCAAGAGGAAGAAGACACCATCCACCTTGCCCAAGGACTCACACGACACCTTAGTATTCTGCGAGTTCCTTCCCCTATGACTCCCACTCCCATTGCTGTGCAACCGAGCGTGTCTCTCCCTACCCAACCTACTAAGCCACCTGCCCTCACAGGCTTCCCTCTCTCTCACACATGCCCCACCATTGCTCCCCTACCCTCACCCCCAACAGCAATGTCTGCAAAGGAACTATGCCTTGGAGCCCCTGAACCCTTCGATGGGTCCTATGATAAGTCCGAACAATGGTTCAATGCTGTTCAGTTCTACCTCCTCGTCAATGCTGACATCTACAATACCGACACAAAGAAAATCATGTTCGCTCTTTCACATATGACCAAAGGATCCGCTGCCATCTGGGCAGCAACTTTCAGACAGAAGTGTATCTCAGCTGGGACCATCAATCTTGGCACAGTCGCCGCCTTTACCGCGGAATTCCAAGCCACCTTCAAACACCAAGACTCTATTGGGAATGCCATCACCTGGCTTTCCACCACCTGTATGCAGAAAAGGAAGGATGGGTTCTCCCCAACCCTCCTCAACTACATTGCCACCTTCTGCAGCAAAGTCGCTGTCATCCAGATTATGGACGACAATGTCCTCATCGCTTACTTTGCTGCTGGCCTCCCCTCATCCATCATGTATAAAATCTACACAATGGAAACCCCGCCGACTACCATCAAGGACTGGTACTCGAAAGCAACCCACTTCAACAACATGTGGAACTGCACCCATGAAGTCGCCTCCAGATCCAGGGCAACTCGAGCCAAAGACATCACCTTCACCCCAAAATCAAAGGCCGACCCCAACACAATGGACATAGACATTGTCTGCACTGTCACCAAATTGACCCCAGAAGAAAGGCAATGTTGCATCAAAAATAATCTCTGCTTCCGATGCCACCAAAGCGGTCACTCCTCCCAAAACTGCCCCATCTTCTCTTCACAGGTACCAAAGACCCCTCACGCACCTACCAAGAAGGTGGCGGAGGTGGCCAACGAAGAAGAACTCCCTCACCTCCAAGAGGTAGAGGACAATGACGATGAAGACAAAGAGTCCATGAAAGCAGTATTCCTCCAGGATTTTTAGAAAGGAAGCCTACCTTGACATTAGCCCCTTCCTACATCGCTTCTGTACTTGTAAAAGCTGTGACTAAATCAATGATCATTCCAGTCCAAGTCATACACCCCTTGTACACCATGAAAACCATTGACATCAAAGCACTCATTGACAGCGGCGCTAGTATCTCCTGCATCAACTATGATTTCATCACAAAATATAAACTCCTGATGACAAAACTCGCCACTCCCATCCTCGCCAAGAATGCTGATGGGACTACCAACCACTGAGGAAAGATCACCCACTCATGCTCCTTGTTCATCAACATTGAGGGGCTCACGCAGAAAGTCCTCTTCCACATCATGCGCCTTGGATGAGACAACCTCATCCTTGGACTCCCCTGGCTTTGCTCTGCCAACCCTAACATTGATTGGACCACCTGCACCATGACCCTAGACAAATCCATTGACCAATCCAAACTCCTCCACTATGAACACAAGAAAGACCTTGAATGACACAACAAGGTCTATATCTTCCCCATCCACGAACCTGACTCCATCCCCATCTGGGCTATCTCCCATGACCACCTCCACAACTGCCTCAACTGAGAAGTGGAGGAGAGATACCTCAATGTTGCCATAAGAAACAGATCTGTCTTCCGTATCATTCGTTGCAGATCCAGATTCCTCTGTGCTTCACAGATTGCCAAGATCACCAAAGCCATGGACTTGCCAAGGAGAAAGCCATCGCCACCCCAAAGATTTCCTTACCCCTGGAATATGCCAAATTCAAGTCCATCTTCTCTCAAGAAGCTGCCGATCATCTTCTGCTGTCCAGACCCTATGACCACAAAAAAATGCTGAAGTCCAACTTCACCCCCAGTATCAGAAAGATATACCTGCTTTCCCCTGACGAAAAAGAAGCCACTGACAAATTCATTGATGAAAACCTTGCTGCAGGGAAAATCTTCCCTTCCAACTCGCCACAGACCTCCCCCTTTTTCTTCGTTCATAAGAAGGATGGAGGACTACGACCCTGCCAAGACTACTGCAAACTCAACAAAGCGACTATCCGAGATGCCTACCCACTTCCCCTTATCTCCAAACTCATTGACAAGCTGAAGAACACCCACAAGTTCACCAAGTTCGACGTCCAATGGGGATACAACAACATCCAGATCTCCCCTGAGGACCAATGAAAGGCTGCCTTCGTCACCCACCACGGTCTCTTCCAACCTAACATTATGTACTTTGGACTCACTAACTCACCCACCATCTTTCAGAGGTTCATGAACGACTCCTTCGAAGATTTAATCACTGAAGGATGGCTCATCATTTACATGGATGACCTCCTCATTTTCTCCCCCAACAAGTCCACTCACACCAACAGAACTCACCACGTCCTCCAATGCATGACCAAACTTGACCTCCACCTCAAACTGGAGAAATGCAAGTTTGCCACTGATGAGGTGGAATACCTTGGACTCATCGTCCGACCTGGCCACATCACCATGGGCCCCGTCAAGCTGGAGGGTATTTCCAAATGGCCTGTTCCAGCCACCATAAAACAAGTCTGCTCATTCCTAGGGTTCACTAATTTCTATAGGTGCTTCATTGAAGGCCACTCCACCACTGCCTGACCCCTTATTGACCTGACCAAAAAGAACCAACCATGGCAGTGGTCCCCTGACTGCCAAGATGCTTTCAACATGCTCAAAAACGCCTTCCTCTTCCGGCCGGTCCTCCAACTCCCCAACACCAGCACCCAATTTGCCATTGCCACTGACACCTCAAAATTTGCTTCTGGCACCATTCTCCAACAGCTTGACCCCAACGGGGAGTGGAAACCCTGCTCCTACATCTTCCAATCGTTCAACCCCGCAGAACGAAACTATGACATCCATGACTGCGAACTCCTCACTGTCATGTGTGCTCTCACAGCCTGGCAACACTATCTCCATGGTGCCCCATTTCCCATCAAGGTCTTCACTGACCACAAGAACCTCACCTACTTCTGAAAACCCCAAGACCTCAACCAATGCCAGGCATGCTGGCTCCTCGATCTCGCCGGCTACGACCTCAAGTTTTCCTACACTCCTGCCGCCAAACTCACTGCCCCAGATGCCCTCTCTCGTCGCCCTAACCATGACTCCTGGGAAATGGACAACTCTGCCGTCACCCTACTCCCTGAGACCATGTTCGTTGCCTCCATCAACGCCCTCCTTGCCAAACAGATTTCCGAGAAATGTACCATCAACCCCATGGCCCTTCAGGCCATCCAATCCCTCTCTGCTCCCCTCCCCATGTCCTTCCACGCTTGATTCTCCCCCTGGCAGTCTGTTAACGGTGCCCTTACCTTTCACAGCCGGCTCTACATTCCCCCCAATTCCCGCCAAGTGGTCCTGGCCAAGCACCACAACCACCCTACCGCCAGTCACCCTGGATACCTCAAAACCTGCCAACTTGTCGCTGCCAAATGCTGGTGGCTGGGCCTTGCCACACATGTCCGGAACTACATCACCGGCTGTGCCATCTGTCAACAGAACAAAACCAACACCCACCCAACCACCCCTCCTCTCTGCCCCATTCGCTCCTCTTGCATGCATCCCTTCCAACAGATCTCCTGTGACCTAATCACTGATCTACCCATCTCCAACGGGTTTGATAGTCTCCTGGTCGTGGTCGACCATGGCCTAATGAAGGGGGTAATTCTCTGCCCCACCAAGAAAACCGTCACTGCCAATGGAATCGCCACCCTTTTTGCCCATAAGGTCTACTCCAGATATGGCCTTCCAGACAAAATCATCTCTAACCAAGGCCCCCAGTTCGCCTCCACCTTCTCCAAGGAACTCAGAAGAATCCTTAACTACAAACTTGCCCTCTCCACCACCTTTCACCCTCAAACTGATGGAGAAACCAAGAGAGTTAACCAAGAGGTAGAAACCTACCTTTGCATCTTCTGTGGAGATGACCCCACCTCGTGGGCTGGTAAGATCTCCCTAGCCAAGTTCACCCACAACCATTGACCCCACTTGGTCACTAATAAATCCCCATTCTTCCTTCTCATGGGTTACGAACCTAACCCTCTACCCACTCTAGTCCCATCCACCAACGTCCTGGCTGTCGAAACCCAACTCAAGGAACTCACTTCTGCCTGAAATGAAGCCCTTGCTTCCCATGAACTAGCTTGCCAGGTAATGGCCAACCAGAATAAATGACCCTTCACTCCTTTTAGCAAGGGAGATAAGGTATGGCTCGAGGCCTGAAACCTCTGCCAGGAACTAGCCAATCCCAAGTTTTCTCCCAAAAGAGAAGGCCCCTTTGTTATCACTGACATCCTCTCCCCAATCTCTTATCATTTAGCACTCCCCAAAATGTGGAAACTCCACCCAATGTTCCATGCTTCTCTCTTATTGCTGTTACGCGTAGCGTACAGAAAGATGGGAGCTAGGGAGCAACTCGGGTTGTCTGCAGGCGATACTCACTAAGAGACCGACGTCTGACAGAGACTTGGACAATAGGTTGACCTTAGAGTCGCTAAGGTCACTGAGGGTTGTCAAGCACAGAGGTGACTCAAGAGGTTACGCTAATATTGTGCAGATCAAGAATGGGGAATACATAGTAAATTACTGTGTATATATATGTTCTACCATGTGGAGATAAGCAGTGATAAGCGATAAGGCGAAAGAAGAACAGTGACAATAAGTGCAACGGATAGCAATGATAAGAGATAAGAGATAAGGCGAAAGAAGAACGGTGACGATAAGTACAAGAGATAGCAATGATAAGAGATAAGAGATAAGACAGAGGGGAGACTGCGGGTACCAAGGGTGAGAGGATGACAAAGGGTATACTAAAAGAGATGAGGGCAAGAGACAGAGTGGACACGGGGTAGACCGAGTCGTGAACTAAGCTAAAAGATGAAAAAGAGGGGAATAGGAGGTGGGAGGAAGTCTACGAGGGGAGGAAAAACATAACAATTGCCCTATCACGAAAACGCCATTTACAGCCCCCATTTCAAAAAGAACCCACCAGAGCTCATCAGCGGACAGGTGGAGTATGAAATAGAAAAGATCATATATCATCGTGGAGCTTCGGATAAGCGCCACTATCTGGTCTGGTGGAAAGGATACTCTGCCGATGATGACTCCTGGCTCCCCAAAAAAGATCTCAAACGCGCATGAACCATCCTCCTAGCCTATAAGAAGGCCCACCCCCATGTCTTCCCTCTTTAGCCTCTCTAAATCTTCCCTCGTAGTCTATCCCAACACAAAAAGAAAGAAAGAAAACAATCGTCAAACCACTATGTCCTTCATTACTACCATATCGTCCCTCCGTTCTTCTCCCCCTCTCTCTTTCCCTCTTGCTGATAAAGAAAATGTTGTCCTTGCCAATGACCTACCAATAGACTTTCCTACTATAGCTTCACACATGTCCACCATGTATGATTCCACCACATTGTCCTCCCATGCTCCCTCCCCCAGATGGGGATCCCCTGCCACTGGTCCCCCATGTTGGGGAGACCACTCTTCCGAGCTTCCCCCCATCTTGCTCGCCACCATCATCCTGACGCCCATCCTCAGCATCAATGTCCCCATCAACGCACACCATCTGCACGAAGATTACCCCTCCCAAGATGACCTCCAGGAGCTTGCGTTGGTGCTGACTGACTCCCACCTCCTCATATCCATGCAGTCCTTTGTGGAGGACACATCCCCCTTGGAGCTCATCTCCAAACTTTACCTGCAGATCACCCGCCTCAGCCTTATCCCTCCCAATCCCTCTGATGCTCAACATGCCTGCCTTCACACAGTCCTCATGTCCATCTATTAGGATGCTCGCACCATCTCCCTCCTTCTCGCTTACCAACTTGGAGCTCTTGAGTTCTTCCAAGACCTCAACCAGTACCTGAAGGAGCACTCTAAGTGTCAGGCCCACCAGGCCAACTCCACTCCTTCTGCATCTGCCTCCCCCCTCGACCCCACCAAAATAGACTTCTTAGCCCAAGCGGAGGCCTTCTGGACTGGCAATGATGGGTCAACCCCTCTGACCCCCTCACACCCCCATTACTGTGAAGCATGCTTCCAATGCCATTGCCTCGACCACTTTTGGGCCAACTGCCAAGTCTACCAATGCCCCCTCTGTCTTAATTTTGCCCCAGGACATTCGCAGCACTGCTGCCCCCTTCGATGACTTCCTCCACCCCCTCACTTTTCCTCATCCTCCGGGTCCTCCCAAGGAAATCAGTCGCCCGAACAGCCTCGCAACTGCCAGACTTGCTCATCTCCTCCCCCATGTCCCACACCACCACCACGTCGTCACCACTCCCCCGTCGAGATCAACAACTACAGAGACAATCACAGTGACGACATCTATGATGACATCGCTTACGCTAACATGATGGGCTCCCTGGGTGCTGGGTATATCAACCTCTGAGAAAGGTTCGTCGGAGCCTCACCCCTAGCACGGGGGTAATGTTACAATCCACAGTGGATCACTCCTTTTCTTTTACTTCTTTACTGCGCTAAGTCCTCTTTCATCTCCCATTTTATCTCAGACTTAGGAACTCCATTTATGCCTCGAGTTCCACTTTCCCAGTTCCTTCCATTCCGTCTTATCTCAGAACCATTGTATTATTAGAACTGACTCATCATGACTCATCCTTATCTTGGACTCACTAGGAGTCCATTACCTAAGTGTCTTGGTGTATGTACTTATATCGTGTTGCATACCTTGTATCTCCCTTAGCTTAGTCTACTCAATTCTACGAGCTCTAAGCCATCTCCTCACCCCCTTTGTCGCTGTCTGTAACCAGCACACTAAGGTTAAGAGACTTCCCTGAGGCCTTCCCTTCGAACCCTTGACCTGGACTTGGGAAACCCCTAGAGTCCACCTGCAAGTTGTTTGATGTTGCTCCCATTCAAGGACGCCCCCTTGAATGTGTGTCTCCGAAGTCTTCTGTTGGAACACCCAGTGTATCCTCCCTTATCTTCTCACCCCAGCCCAAGCTCACTTTGAGTCCCCACTGGTATTCCATAGCCCAGTATAACAGGCGTGGGGTAGACCAGGCCATGGACTAAAGAAGAGCTAGAGGGAAAAAGATAGGGGTGAAGCCTATCCAGAGAGAAAACCATAACATTACCCCCTTACTACATTGAGACTACCAAATCTCAATATGAGTCACTCAGCTGGGGTAGGGACTGGTGGCGGCGAAGGAATACTTGAGGGATACACATGAGATACTTACTAGGAGACCGTCAAGTGCTATCCAGGGGGATCAAATCCTATAGTGGAGGAAATGATAGTGATCATGGTAAAGGGTGCAGAGGCAACGATGGTCCAGGTAGAGCTTCGTCCTAAGGTAGGGTCATTTGTGGGTGTCCCATGAGTGGAGATGAACGATTAAGGGTTTTAGGGGTCGGGGGATGTGATGGTAATGAATGGTGGGTCTGTGGGGGCAGTGGATGTGGCGGGAGGGCATGGTGGGCAGTGGGGTGAGGGTGATGGTAAAACAAGGGTTTATATATCTAGAGCCTTTAGGGTAGGGCAGGCAGTCAATACCTCCGAGCAGGTCTAGACCAGTGGGGCTAGGGATTACCTCTGAGCAGATTCGAAGATGGAGCATGGGGATCCATGAAACTAAGGGCAGGGCCGAGTAAGACCGGTGGTGCTGAGAGGGGAATACCTCCAAGCAGATGTGAGGTGGGGGGTTTACCATGGGTCAAGGGTAAGGCAGGGGTTAAGACCATGGTTATTGGGCTGGTACTGAAGGGGATTTACCAGGCAGGGTTCCAGTGGGGCTAGGGGTTTACCGGGCAGGGTTCTGGTGGGGCTGGGGGTGTTACTGGGCAGGGTTCTGGTGGGGCTAAGGGGCTTGAAGCAGTTTTCACACCATGCTGAGGGCCACATTTTTATGCCATGCTAAGGGCGGAGGGGGCAAGGACAAGGAGGATGTCGAGGGGGATCGACTGGGGATGCAGTTTAACCACATGCAGGTGGTGACAATGGGAGCGTGACCATGGAACAGAGGACCAGGGTGGGGAGACCAGTGGTGAATGCACAGTTTAACCTCATGCTGGAGGTGAAAGACTAGGTCAAGGGGTAAAAACTAGGGTAGAAAAAGAAAAAGATTTCTGTGAAATAAAGCATTTTGGGGGATGCCCTTACACTTTTACCTAAATTCTACAAGGGAGGTGTCCTTGGGATTGTTGGCAACTGAAGATCAAGGGAAATGGCTGCAAGCTATGCTTGCCTTATGCCATTTCACTGGTAAGTACTCAAGAGCCATGGCCGCTCAGCAGCCAGGCTTATCACCTCTCTACCTCCAAGCAAAAAATTTCCTGGACTTGACCCTAAGTCCATTGACCATAAGGTCCAAGAAAAATGATTTTTTCCAAGCCAAAACCAAGCTGGGAAAAACTGGGGGGGGGCAACTGTGGCAGGAAGGAAGAGTGGTGGGCAGCGAAGGTGAAGGCAAAGGTTGAGGCGAGGAAAAAATTTCTCCACTTTTTCAGGAGAGCAAAGGGTGAAGGGCAGGGGGTATCTTTTAAGCAGTTTATAGCCATACTGGGGGCTCAAGGGGGGAATGGGGGTGTGGAACACATAGTCCAGGGAATAACCCTATGCAGACTAAGGGCAGGACAGTGGTGTGCATGTGCCCAGGGAATCATCCCATGCAGGCCGATGGCAGGAGTGGGGTCTAAGAGGTTGCCAGGCAGGTTTCCAGCAGGGCTAAGGAACAGTAATGGTGACCAGGCAGGATTCCAGTCAGAGGGTAGAGGTGTTACGACTTAACCATCAGGGCAAGGAGGAACAAAGGTTGTCTAGGCTGAGCATGCTGGGGGAACATGACGGAACTGTCCCAGCATGTTCTACTACTGCGAGAGGGAGCTCACGGCTTTTGAAGACAAGATAGCAGAGAGGTCAGACCTCAAGGTGGCCCCAAGGGGCAAGGACAAAAGACAACCAGATGGGAGATGGTTGTGATATCGAATTCAATGGTCAAAGTGGGGATTCCAGAAAGCTAAGACTAAGGTACA
>JBBPLO010001508.1:0-10331 GCA_038089835.1 Retiboletus flavoniger | reverse complement strand
GCCAGTTCTGGAACAGTCTTCACACAATTATGTTCTGTGTGTGGGACATCAGAGTCAAATGTGAGAGCAAAAAAATGCACCACATATGAGGGGTCTTTGCAAGTTGTACAAATGCATTGATGCGAGGACCATCTACTGGCTTGGAGTCATCTGGTTCTTCCAGTCGGCTTGCATTCTCCTCAGGAGGTAAAAAGTCTTCTTGAACCAGCAGAGCATTGCACTGTTGATCCAATCTGCACTGCATATCATTGCACTGGACTTAACTATTGTTATAATTTGTTCCCCAGCTCAAATGACTCAATTACGGACCTATGACATCCAGAATATTGGATCTACCAGATGACTCTCCTGCCCATGGGATGAGCATACCACATGCCTGAAAGTCAATCCGGGCTGATGTGAGTTTATCAAGTCATTGGTTGATGACAAGCATCTGGCTCAATGCTTGATGATGGCTTGAGCATCAGTATGGCATCTTCACTGCTTTAATGTGCTTTGACTCCGTGATAGAGGAACATAGTGTTATGATCCACGGTGGATCACCCTTTTTCCTTTCTTTTTCCTCTCTTTCCTTTAGCTAAGTCCTCGTTAGTCTACCGCCTTATCTCGGACTTGGGGACTCCATTTATGCCTCGAGTCCCACTTCCCTGGTTTCTTCCATTCTGTCTTATCTCGGAACCATTGTATTATTAGAACTGACTTGTCATGACTCATCCTTATCTATGGATGACTCACTCCTTATCTCGGGTTCACTAAGAACCCCATTACCTAACCGTCTTGGCATATGTACTTATAGCCCAACTACCGCCTGTACTTTCCTTAGCTTAGTCTACTCAATTCTACAAGCTCTAAGCCCACTCCTCGCTTCTCTCGTCATGGTCTGTTATCCACACTCTGAGACTATGGGCCCTCCCTAGGTCTCCACCTTGTCACTTTGTCCCAGACTTAAGGAAACCCCTTGAAGTCCACCTGCAGGCCATTTGGTGTTGCTTCCATTCAAGGTACCCCCTTGAACGCGTGTCTCTGAAGACCTCTGTCGGAACACCCTGCATATCCTCCCTCGTCTTCATATCCACATAGAGCTCACTTTGAGTCCCTGCTGGTACTTCCATAGCCCAGCATAACAAAAGACTAAGCTACTCTACTATGGATGACTTTCAGGTCACTCCCTCTCCTCCCCTTTCCTGCCCTCAGTCCATACGGGGTGATTCCCTGGACAACTGCACACTCCCCTCCCACGATCAGCCTGCACGGGGTAATTCCCTGGGCACTGCATCACCATTAGCTCCCACTGGTTCCTACCCCGAGGTATGCCCGAACAAGGCCAATCCTCCCCTGAACCCTCTTCCCCCTCGTCCCTCGAACACTCGGACCACGAAGTCAACCCCACCTCTCTCCAAGAGGAAGAAGAAACCATCCACCTCGCCCAAGGACTCACACGACACCTTAGTATTCCACGAGTTCCTTCCCCTGAGACTCCCACTCCCACTGCCACACAACCAAACATGTCTCTCCCTACCAGAGCTTCTAAGCCGCCCTCTCTCACAGGGTTCCCTCTTGCTCAAACGCACCCAACCATCGCGCCCTTACCCTCGCCCCCAGCAACTATGTCTTCAAAGGAACTCTGCCTTGGAGCCCCCAAACCCTTCGATGGGTCCTATGGTATGTCCAAGCAGTGGTTCAACACTGTTCAATTCTACCTCCTCGTCAATGCCGATGTCTACGACACCGACATGAAGAAAATCATGTTTGCTCTTTCACATATGACCAAAGGGTCCACCGCCATTTGGGCAGCAACCTTCCGCCAGAAATGCTGTTCTGCCGGGACCATCAACCTAGGAACCGTCGCCACCTTCACCACCGAGTTCCAAGCTGCCTTCAAACACCAAGACTCTATCGGAAATGCCATTGCCTGGCTTTCTACCACGCGTATGCAGAAAAAGAAGAATGGGTTCTCCCCAACCCTCCTCAACTACATCACCAAATTCTGGAGCAAAGTTGCAGTTGCCCAAATCACAGATGACAACGTCCTCATTGCCTACTTCACCGCTGGACTACCCTCATCCATCATGTACAAGATCTATGCGATGGAGACCCCTCCGACCACCATCACTGACTGGTACTCCAAGGCAATGCACTTCGACAACATGTGGAACTGAGCCCATGAAGTCACCACCAGATCTGGAGCAGCCCAAGCCAAAGACATCACCTTCACCCCCAAAGCCCGAGTCGACCCCAATGCAATGGACATTGATGTAGTCTGCACCATCACCAAACTGACCCCTGAAAAAAAGCAGCAATGTATCAAGAACAACCTCTGCTTCCAATACCGCCAAAGTGGCCACTCCTTCTGGAACTGCCCAGCCTTTTCCCCACAGACTCCGAGGGCCCCTCACCCACCTACCAAAAAGGTGGCAAAGGTGACCGACAATGAAGAACTATCTCATCTCCAAGAGATCAAGGATGACGAAGAAGACGAGGAATTGGTAAAAGCTGTATTCCTCCAGGATTTTTAGAAAGGAAGCCTACTGCAACATTAGCACCTTCCTACATTGCTTCTGTACTAGTAAAAGCCGTGACTAAATCAATGATCATTCCGGTCCAAGTCATTCGCCCCTCATACACCATGAAAACTGTCGACACCAGAGCACTCGTTGACAGCAGCGCCAGCATCTCCTGCATAGACTATAGTTTTGTCGCAAAACACAAACTCCCTGTAATGAAACTTACTGTCCCCATCCTCGCCAAAAACACGGATGGAACCACCAACCATTGAGGCAAAATCACCCACACTTGCTCCTTGTTCCTCAACGTTGAAGGTCTAGCCCAAAAGGTTCTCTTCCATGTCATGCACCTAGGATGCGACAACCTTATCCTAGGACTCCCGTGGCTCTGTGCTGCCAACCCCCAGATCAACTGGACCACCCACACTCTGGTCCTGGACAGGTCCATCGATCAGTCATCCCTCCTCTACCACGAGCATAAAAAGGACCTTGAATGACACAACAAGGTCTACTCCTTCCTGACTCACGAATCCAACTCCATCCCAGTCCACACTATTTCCCATGACCACCTCCACAACTACCTTGATCGAGAAGTAGAAGAAAGGTATCTCAATGTTGCCATATGCAACCGATCCGTCTTCCGCATCATCCGTTGCGGATCCTGATTCCTCCGAATCTCCCAAATTGCTAAGATCACCAAAGCCACCGAGCTTGCCAAAGAGGAAGCGCTCGCAGCTCCAAAAGCCACCCTTCCCCCAGAATATGCTGAATTTAGTTTGGTCTTTTCCCAAAAGGATGCAGACCACCTACCACCATCCAGACCATACGACCACAAGATCTCCCTGAAACCCAATTTCTCCCCTAGTATCGGGAAGATCTACCCCCTTTCTCCCGACGAGAAAACCGCTGCAGACAAATTCATCGACAAAAACCTTGCCGCCAGAAAGATCTCCCCTTCAAAATCCCCCCAAGCCTCCCCCTTCTTCTTCGTTCATAAGAAGGACGGAGGACTACGCCCCTGTCAGGACTATCGCAAGCTCAATGAAGCTACCGTCCGAGACGCCTATCCACTCCCCCTGATCTCTGAACTCATTGATAAACTTAAAGATGCCCACAAGTTTACCAAGTTCGATGTCCGATGGGGGTATAACAACATCCAAATCACCCCCGAAGATCGATGGAAGGCCGCCTTCGTAACTCACCACAGTCTTTTCGAACCGAACGTCATGTACTTCGGACTCACCAACTCCCCCGCCACCTTCCAAAGGTTCATGAACGACTCTTTCGGCAACTTAATCACAGAAGGATGGCTCGTCATCTACATGGACGACCTCCTTATCTTCTCCGCTGACGAAGCCACTCACACTGAGAGAACCCGCCACATTCTTCAATGCATAACCAAGCTCGACCTCCATCTCAAGCTTGAAAAGTGCAAGTTCGCCACGGACGAGGTAGAATACCTTGGCCTCATCGTCAAACTGGGTCATATTGCCATGGACCCCATCAAACTCGAAGGCATTTCCAAATGGCCAATACCAACCACCCTGAAACAAGTTCGCTCCTTTCTAGGGTTTGCCAACTTCTATCAGCACTTCATCCAGGGCTACTCCTCCACTGCCTGACCCTTAATCGACCTCACCAAGAAAAATCAACCTTGGGAGTGGTCCCCCTCCTGCCAGGAAGCCTTCAAGACCCTCAAAAGTGCCTTCCAGTCCCAACCCATCCTGCAACTCCCCAACACCGGTGCCCAATTCGCTGTCGCCACAGATGCATCCAAGTTTGCCTCAGGCACTATCCTCCAACAGCTTGACCCTAATGGAGAGTGGAAACCCTGTTCCTACATCTCCCAGTCGTTCAACCCTGCCGAAAGGAACTACGATGTCCATGACCACGAACTCCTCGCTGTCATGCGCGCTCTCTCCACTTGGTGCCACTATCTCAGAGGGGCCCCCTTCCCTGTCAAAGTCTTCACCGACCATCACAACCTCACCTACTTCCATAAACCCCAAGACCTCAACCGACACCAAGCACGCTGGCTCCTTGACCTCACTGACTATGACCTCGAGTTCTCCTATACCCCAGCTGCCAAACTCGCTGCCCCTGACGCCCTATCCCACCGCTCAGATCACGACTCCCATGAGATGGACAACTCCGCCGTCACCCTTCTCCCCAAAACAGCGTTCGTCACATCTGTCAACACCCTCCTTGCCAAACAGATATCCGACGAATGCACAATTGACCCTACGGCCCTTCAGGCCATCCAATCCCTCTCCGCACCACTCTCTGTGTCGTTTTGTGCTCGCTTCTCCCCATGGCAATCAGTCAACGGCTCCCTCACTTTTCATGGCCGACTCTACATTCCCCCCAACTCCCGCCAGGCAGTCCTGGCCAAGCACCATGACCACCCTACCACTGGCCACCCCGGCTACCTAAAAACCCACCAACTCGTCTCCACCGAATGCTGGTGGCCCAGCCTCGCCACCCATGTCTGCAATTACATCTCCAGCTGCGCCATTTGCCAGCAAAACAAGACCAATACCCACCCGACCACCCCTCCTCTTTGCCCTATCCGCTCCTCCTACACTCACCCCTTCCAACAGATCTCCTGCGATCTGATCACCGACCTCCCCATCTCCGACAGATTTGACAGTCTCCTGGTCGTGGTTGACCATGGCCTTACGAAGGGGGTAATTCTCTGCCCCACAAAGAAAACCGTCACTGCCGACGGGATCGCCACCCTATTCGCCCACAAGGTCTACTCCTGACATGGACTCCCGGACAAAATCATCTCTGACCGAGGCCCTCAATTCGCCTCCATGTTCTCTAAGGAACTCGGAAGAATCCTCAACTACAAGCTTGCTCTCTCTACTGCCTTCCATCCACAGACTGACTGAGAGACCAAGAGAGTCAACCAAGAGGTAGAAACCTACTTCCACATCTTCTGCAGGGACGACCCCACCTTGTGGGCCAGTAAGATCTCCCTAGCCGAGTTCACTCACAATCACCGCCCACACTCAGTTACTAACAAATCCCCCTTCTTCCTCCTCATGGGGTACGAACCTAACCCCCTACCCACTCTAGTACCATCCACCAGTGTCCCAGCTGTTGAAACCTGGCTCAAAGAACTTGCCTCCGCCCGAAACGAAGCCCTCACCTCCCATGAGCTAGCCTGCCAAGTAATGGCCAACTGGAACAAATGTCCCTTTACCCCTTTTAGTAAAGGAGACAAGGTATGGCTCAAGGCCCAAAACCTCCACTGAGAACTAGCCAACCCCAAATTCTCCCCTAAGCGAGAAGGACTGTTTGTTATCACTGATGTCTTATCTCCCATCTCTTATCGTCTAGCCCTTCCTAAAACATGGAAACTCCACCCCACATTTCATGCTTCCCTTTTATCACCCTATCGCCAAAACACCATTTACGGCCCCCATTTCAAAAAGAACCCTCCGGAGCTCATCGGCAGACAAGCAGAGTACGAAGTAGAGAAGATCATACGTCACCGAGGTGCTTCGGATAAGCGCCACTATCTAGTCCAGTGGAAAGGATACTCCGCCGATGATGACTCATGGCTTTCCAAAAAAGACCTTCGAAATGCACGGACCATCCTCCTCGCCTATAAGAAGGCACACCCCACGTCTTTCCCCTCTAGTTCTCTCTCTCCTCCTCGTAATCTACCAAAAAGAAAACCATCATAAAAAGAAATGATGTCTTCTATTACCACAGTATCATCCCTCCGTTCTTCTCCCCCTCTGTCATCTCCACTAGCTGATAAAAATAACATTGTCTGCGCTGACGATTTACCCATAGACTTCCCTACTATAGCTTCGCACGCGTCCACCATATACGATCCCATGACCTCTTCCTCCCGTGCTCCCTCCCCCGGATGGGGATCCCCCGCCACTGGTCCCCCACATTGGGGAGACCGCTCTCCCGAACTTCCCCCTGTCTCCCTCGCAACCATAGTCCCGATGCCCATCCTTAGTGTCGACGTCCCCATCAACACGCATCGTCTGCGCGAAGACTGCCCTTCCCGAGGGGACCTCCAAGAGCTCGCGTCATCATTGACCGACTCTCACCTCCTTGTCCCCATGCAGTCCTTCGTCAAGGACGCATCCCCTTTGGAGCTTGTCTCCAAACTTTACCTGCAGATCACCCATCTCGGCCTCATTTCTCCCAACCCCTCTGATGCACAGCGTGCCTGCCTACACTCCATCCTCTCATCCATCTACTGAGATGCTCACGCCGTCACCCTCCTCCTGGCCTACCAACTCGGAGCCCTAGAGTTCTTCCAGGACCTTGACCGGTACCTGAAAAACCAATCCGAATGCCAGGCTCGCCGAGCCAATTCCACCCCCTCCGCATCTGCATCCCCCCTTGCCCAGGAAGAAATAGACTTCCTAGATCGGGTAGAAGCGTTCTGGACTGGTAATGAAGGCACCACACCTCTCTTGCCAACTCACCCCAGATATCACCAGGCATGCTTCAACTGCCACCGTCTCGGTCACTTTCGGGCCGACTGCCAAGTCTACCAATGCCCGATCTGTCTTAACTTTGCCCCGGGCCACTCCCAGCAATGCTGCCCCCTCTGTCATCCCCTTCCCCCTCCTTATTTCTCATCGTCGTCTGGGTCCTTCCAAGGGAATCGTTCCCCAGAGCACTCCCGCAACCGCCGGACTCGCCCGTCTCCTCCCCCGGTCCCTGTTACAATTTTCTTTCCTTCTCATCGAACTCTCCTCGTTGTAGTCTTTTTCCGTTTCTTCTCTTATCGGCGTGTCATGTCTTATCGCCCCCGACAGGCCTATCTCCTTATCGGAGGGCCTAGATCTAGTTATCTCCGGTCTCTCGACCTCGGACACCATCTCTCCTAGTTAGGTTCTCTCATGCCTAACCGTCTCCCTTTTACCCACCTTATCTCATGGTCCGTGCACTGTACCAGTACTATAAATACTTCTCTTTACCATGTATTCCACATTCTTGATCTACGCAATTCACATGTATCATCAAGTGTCACTCCTAGTCCCTTGTTAGGCTTCCCCCTAACAACCTTAGTCACACTAGAGCCTCTAAGACGTCGGTCTCTTCGTGAGTATCGCCTTAGCTGCTCCGGTTTACCAAGAGACCTTGTTGGTACGCCCCGCATAACAAAAGATCAAGAATTTCCTTGGTTCCACCTACTTAGGTGAAGGACCTACCACCTTTTCAAAAACGTCGTATCGACCCCCGGAGGACTCAGACCCTGACCTCCCCGACCTCACCAAGTACCAAACATCTTCCAGGTGAGTCGCCGGAACCAGCAGAACCCCGCTCCTCGACCCATCGTACTCTCCCCAGTCCAGAACCCCAAGAACCCCCACTTCTCGTCATTCTAACCCACCTCCCCGTCACCCCAGTCCACCTCCCCGTCACCCCAGTCCACCCCCTCGTCACCCCAGTCCACCCCCTCAGAGTCCCAGTCCACCCCCTCATCAACCTAGCACATCCCCTCGTTCACCTAGCCCTCCCCTCTGCCCCAACTCACCAATGTCGGCCCGCCAAGCTGAACTCAAAGTGGCCCTCCCAGCCGACTTCTCTGGGAAATCTGCTGACGCTTCCCGATGGATCAAAGCCATGAGGGCCTACTTCATCTTGAACGATGCCCTATACCCCGACGAAGCACGCATCATGACCACATTAAACAAGATGCCCAAAGGAAGAGGCGCTTCCTTCACCGAGTCCTGGTACGACAAAATGGCTGACCCAGCCATCACCACTGGAAAAACCTTCACAGAATTCGTCACCAATTTCGAGACCACCTTCTTCCCCTACGACGTCAAAGCCAATGCCCGGTTCGAATTAGCCAAACTCCGCCAAAAGACCACACGGACCGGGGACGGTTTCCAACAATACATCACCGACTTCCAGAATCTAGCTGGAAAGTCCGACATTACCGATGAGACTACCCTCATCGACCACTTCGCCCTTGGGCTGGACCAACAGATCACCGCCATGATCCTCTCCATGGCAACGGTTCCCACCACAGTGGAAGAATGGGTAACGAAGGCCAAAACCTTCCACGCCCAAAAAATGAGAATCCAAGCCCTTCGCCTCGGAAACACCCCCCCCACGTTCTCTTCCCCGAAATCCTCCCGTGACCCCAATGCCATGGACGTAGATGTGGTGAACCTAACCAAACTCACCCCCATAGAATGCGCCAAATGCATCAAAGAAGGACGGTGCTTCCACTGCAGAATGGCCGGACACAATGCCCAAAACTGTAGATGCACCACTCCTACTCGCCCACCCCCGCGCTCTCAAAATGTCCGAACCACCGTCACCACCCTGGCAATCGCCACACCCACCCCAGTGCCCCCGCTTTCTTCCCTCCAGCAGTACGTGAACTCCCTTCAAACCACGGGAAAAGATGAGAGTGAGATACTCTCCGTACTAAAGATGTGTTATGACGAATCCTCCCCGATCATCTCTACGGAGGAAGTTAACTCCATCAATTTCGCCAACGTTCAGAAGGCCAAGGATTTTTGAAAAGAGAAGTCGCCTCAATGTCCTCTTCTCTAGTCACACACCATGTACTTGTAGCTCCCAAAGACAATAGAACTCTACGACTTCCCATCTCTTTACATGGAATCATCAAAACCACTGCCCTTATCGACTCCGGAGCGACTGGAAACTTCATCGACCCATGGCTCCTACGCACTCTCCCCGTCAAGCTAAAACACCTCGACCACCCCATTGTCGCCTACAATGTAGATGGAACCACCAATCACGCCGGAACCATCCAGTGGACAGTAAAACTCCCCATCACATGTAACGACTTCTCCTGCCACGAAACCCTTTTTGTCCTCAAACAAAAGATGCCCCAAGTTATCCTTGGACTCCCATGGCTAATCAAATGGAACCCTTTGATCAATTGGACCTCTAGAACCATCACCATTTCCAACACTCATCTCCAGAGGGTAGAGAGGTCTCTTCGCGAGCACCCTCCCCAGAAGGATGACATACCCGAAGTCAATAAAATCACCCTCTCTATGGAAATCGCCCTACAACTACCCCCCAAGGAAGTCCCGATCCCCACCTTCTGCCAAGACTTTGCTGATGTCTTCGTGGAGACCACCCATAACATCCTACCCCCACACCGCTCCTACAATCACACCATAGATCTCAAGGAATCGTTCGTTCCAAAAATTGCCAAGGTCTATTCCTTGAACCCCGCTGAAAAAATCGCATGCAAGGAATTCATCGAAGAACACCTCAAAACTGGTCGCATCGTCCCTTCTAAGTCCCCCCAAGCATCCCCTTTTTTCTTCGTCCCCAAAAAGGACGGATCCCTTAGACCATGCCAGGACTACCGATACCTGAATAGCCACACTATCCGCAATGCCTACCCCTTACCCCTCATCTCCGACCTCATCGACAACATGCGCAATGCTAACTGGTTCACCAAAGTCGACATTCGGTGGGGATACAACAACATCCACATTCGACAAGAAGATCAATGGAAAGCCGCATTCATCACCGAACAAGGCCTCTTTGAACCAACCGTCATGTTCTTCGGCTTCTGCAATGCCCCCTCCACCTTCCAAGCCTTCATGAATGACATCTTCGCGGACATGATCGCCGAGCGATGGCTGAAGATCTACATGGACGACATCGGAATCCACACCAAAGGCACCCTCGACACACATCACGATCGCACTCGCTGTGTACTCCTATGCTTACGAGAACATGGCCTATCCCTCAAGATCTCCAAATGTACCTTCGACTCCCCCACCATGGACTATCTCGGATTGATCATCGGTCAAGGAGTCATTCAGATGGACTCTCTCAAAGTCA